>CM046817.1:22298129-22382771 GCA_025617385.1 Murraya koenigii
GCAGTGACTAGCATCTGTTATCCCCTGAACTTTCCATGTGTTCTATGCATGTACAGCATCAAAAACACAAGTATTTTTATTACCCTTGTTTTTGTTGAGATATTTGCTATTAATGCTACCATGATCAATATTAGCTTCTGCAACGGCAATTCTTTCATGGGTTGCTTAGAAAGTGAGAGAGAAGCTAGCGCTTTTAAAGTTGAAGCAAGATCTCAAGCTGAACAGCCTCACTAACCATGTTCATAAGCTCAACCTTGGAAATCCTTTCTTCAGTATCCCCAATTTATTTCAAGGCTTTCTGGTCTTTCTTTGCTGAAACACCTCGATATGAATGGTGTATATCTCGGAAAATATAATGCATGCAAAAGCCACACCTGGCGTAGCTTCTGTATTGCTGATTTGTATTCTTATGTCAAATTGCTTCAGTAGATTAGGAGATAGAGGAAGAAACTTGAGAAGCTGCATGTGCAGTGTGATTGAATCCTCGGAGAAATCCTTAATGAGCATGAAGATAGAATGATGAAAACCAAAACATAGCAATCAGAAGCAGAGGAAGATCTTGTTGATGTTTTATTGGAACCTTTCAGCAGAATGGTGACTTTGAATTTTCCCTTGGAAACCTCATAACCAATGATATTTAGACAGAAAAATTTTAACAACAGAAACAATGGTATACTTTATTTAATTTATCTTGTTATTTGAAAAAATAATTAATTAACTTATAAATCGGACTGGGTCTGTGCATGGTTAGCTTGGTGCCAAATAACTGTGAAAAATTCATCGATACCCTTAATGTTTTGCTAATTTTTCATGTAATAATATAATTTTTATTTTATTTTCTTTTCTTTTTGCACCCAATTCAATTTTTTTTTTTTTTAACCTTTTTCAGTTGGAGTCATGGTCCTATTTTTTATTCAATTGGTTACCCTCTTATAGTGTAAGCAAAAGAATCAGAAGTTCAAGTTCAAGATGGTATATTTAATTTAGAGTGGGCAGGCATGCGAGGTCGACGCATTCAAATAGAACTTAAAGTATGAACTATCAAGAGATATAATCTAGGGTTCAATTTAGAGTTAGATAAGGATCAAAGGTCAAAGATCCAACTATGAAGAGATATAATCTAGGGTGGGTGCCATATAACTACCAATAGAAATATATATGCAAAATATATAAATTAATGATTGAGTTGTAGTCATTTCCAAGTAGTCTTTTTTTTTTTTTTTTTGGCCATCCGTGTTTATGTTTTGAAAGATTTTTGTCCAAATTATTGTTCATGCTCGCTTTTAAGATGCAATATTTTATGTTCTACCCTCTGTATATATTTGAATTTTACTTTTATTATTATGAGAATATTCGAACCCTCCATTTTATGAATAAGGAGATGCCAAATAATTCAGTTAAGAAGTTATGCCCTTTTTATATCTTCATCTTGTAAAAAAAGAAAAAAAATTACAAAAAAAATCTTCCATCATGAAGAGTCTATAAATATCTTACATTAATTGTACATGATCACATGCGTATTTTCTTATAGACGAAAGATGCACAGAATTACTAATCACATGGATATACTGTGTTATTAAGTACGCATGCCTCTTGAACTTGAGAGAGAAAATAGATTTAAATCTAATTGCATGTTAATTAGATATAAAACATATTTAAGAACATAATGAGATCAATTACCATAATACATCTGATGATCTAATTCGATGACAATGAGTATATATATGTGTGTGTGTGTGTGTGTGTTACATATGTTGATGCAGCTTTTCACGCGTGCCTCAACAATGCTTCGAACCTTCCAACAGTACCTCCAAACAGCTCGAGCAGGAACGTCTGAATCTTCTGCTCGCGGTTCCAAACAGTACCCGATCCTTCTGCTCACGATAAGCTCGAGCAGGATTGCCTCGTTTGTCCGGTTCCGCTGTCTTCTTCAGAACAATGATTTCCCGGACCTGCACTCACAGAAAACCGGGTCAAGGGTCGCCGGGCGTTTCTCGGCGAAAACCCTCCGATGCTCAAGTCAGTAATCGGGTTTATCTTTTTGGTATCTCCCTTGGTGAGGGAGACTGGAAAAATGAAAGGGGTATTATTTCGCCTCCTCTTTTTTGGATAAGTATGGTGTTTTTAGAGAGAATCAGATGAGAGAAATTTGAAAAGGAAGAACCTGTATCAAGTTACAGATCCTTTTTGGGTCAGAAGTTCCAACCTCTCTCTTGGGTTCAATTCTTTCAACCCCTTTGTGAATTAGAAATGCCAACCTCTCTCTGTATCCCAAAAAATCCAACCATTGTGCCGTTCTCCTTCGTTTCCTTTTATACTCTGTTTTTCCCGCTCTTTTCCTCTCCAGGCTGTCCACTCCCACGCTAATGGTATCTGGGTCCCTCTGACAGCCAGGTTTGGCGGAATATTCCCTGGGGATGAGCGGCTGTCCCCTTAACCCGATTCACGTGGCCAGATCACCATGTCGGGAAAGTGCGCAGAGAATGATGACACCTTGGTGGCACGTGCCGACCGCCGACAACAGTGTCACCTCTCCACCATGTGGGACCCTTGTCAGACATCAAAAGGTGTGCCAAGATTCTGAGATAACGGGTCGGGTTGCCCTGGGTCGGTCTTGTCCAGCTATGCTCGTGGATCTCTGCGAGCAGGAGAGATGTGCTCGGCTCTCGACCTTGACCAGCTTTGACCTGAAGGATGACCTCGAGCAGGCAAGGAGCTCTCGACCTTGACCAGCTTTGACCTGAGGGATGACCTCGAGCGGCAAGGAGCCTCGACCTTGACCGGCCTTGACCGAGGATGACCTCGAGCGTGCAAGGAGCTCTCGACCTTGACCAGCCTTGACCGAACGATGACCTCGAGCGAGCGAGCTCTCGACCTCGACCGGCTTGACCGAAGGATGACCTCGAGTGGCAAGGAGCTCTCGACTTTGACCGGCTTTGACCGGAACGATCGCTCGGCTAGGTTGCCCTCGGGCGTCTTGCTTGGGCCGAAAGGGCTTTGAGGGGTTTGTCTGATATTTACCCCATACACCTGGAAGGGCTTCGAGGGGCCTGTCTGATATTTGCCCAAATACCAGTCCCCTAGTTTCTAGTCTTTTGAGTGAAGCGAGATAATACTGAAACTCGAGAATGATGGGTCGATCGCGACCTTTTACTCTTCCCCATGCTTCCCAAATTGCCTCGCCACTCAATCATTTCTCATTTAAGACGGACACGTGGGTCGATCCCACCACAGATTTGAAATTTGAAAGGACGCGACCTAAAAGGTCGTGTCCCTCGAAACGCACGCCACTCGAAAGGACGTGTCTTCCTCTTTAAAAATCCCCAACTTCTTCACTCGCTCTCTATTTGCTTACTTCTCATCTCGAATTCAAAATTCATCCGCCTCCCTCGCTTATCGGCCTTCTTCTTTCCGCATGGCGACTTCCGGCCACCCACACTTCCTTTGTGTCTGTGTACCACTCAATTTTCCATTTCACCACTGCTTTCTTCATCCGCGATCTTGTTAGTCCATACCCTTTAAAAATGTCGATCCCCAAAGAACCCCGTAGGATGTCACCTGAGGATTCTTCCTCTTCTAGCTGAGGCACGACCTCCGAGTATAATCCCCGTGAGGGATTCTAGTCCCGAGAGGAATTACCCGCTACCGAGACCCACCTCATCAAAGGGTAAGGGCCACCAGAGGTCCGAGCGTGGGAATATCCCATTGATTACTTAGAATGTGAAACCACTCAATCGGAGTCGAATGGACTTAGTGAAACTTACCACATTCCCGATAGTGTAATTCGAGGTCGCCAGCGGGTGAAATCCTCACCGTCTCCCATGGGTTTACAACCTTCTATTCGGAGTGCTTCAGATGGGGTTAGCCGCCTCCAACTTTATTTTGGCCGGGTTTTGTCCGGTTTCGTCTCGCCCTCGGGCAACCGAACCCGAATGGGTGGAGAGTCCTTTCCGGCTCTTCGCTTGTGGAAACCTCGCGACCGGATGAGCCCTTGGTAGGGAAATCGACACCTCTACCAACTTAAGTGTAGCCCAAAGGATGTCTGGTTGGTATTATCTTACCTCCAACTGAAGGGTAGAAGCCCATCATCGATCTCCCTACCTCCGTGGCAACCTGGAAGAGCAAATTCTTCTTCGTTGGGGAGAGTGGGGCATGCTGCACTCAGTAGCGAGGAGTCCCTCCAGTCCCTGCAGCATTTCGCATTCCGTGTCATTTATCCGCCTTGTGAATTTTACTTTTAGTTTCTCTACTCGCTCTGCTTTCATTGTCTTGCTCTGTTGTTTTTTGCAGCCTCCAGGTGCTTCTTATTCAATTAATACTCGACTCAAACACGTGTGCAGATTGCTCTTGCAAACGCGAGCTCGCAGTGGAGCTGCTGACACCTTGAGCTTTTATAATCCAATTTAGTTCCAAGTGAAGAAATGATCGCGGGATGCGCGAGCTGTCGCACAGCGCGTAGGGACAATCGAGCTCGCGAGTACCTCAAAGACCACGAGCCGAAGGAGGTGCCCCACCTCCATCAGCTCGAGCTCGCTTCCTTCTTCTCGGCAGTCGAGCGTGCAGCAGTGGTCCTCCTCGTAGGAGACAGAGGACCTGCTCCCCAAACCAGTAGTGCAGGAGCAGAGTCAGCCCGGCTGCTCCGAGCCTCACTGTAAGGCTTTTAACGAAGAGTCGACCGACGTGTTTCGGATGAGATGAATCTCGCTCTCCTCGGCACTGTGGCAAGATCTTCCAGCGGCCTCCTCTCGAGCATCGGTATCTCGCGACTGTGCTCATCGAGATTACTCGAGTTCCTGTGAAGAACTCCGAGCAAGCGTTCGTGAGCTTGGAGCGAGCTTTGAATGAGCGTAAGGAGGAGAATCGAGTCGCTAGACGAAAATATAAATTTTGCGAGAAAACAGCAGTGGCCGACTCAAGGTCTCCGGGCTTGAAAGCGGAGTTGATCGAGGTCGAGAACGAGTCAAGCACGCCTGAAAGACCCGGATACTCGAAGTCTTATTACGAGCAGCTCACTGGAGGAGAAGTTCGCTCGCCTTCGTGAGCAAATTGACACTCAAGGTCCAACTTGCCACCGAGTACAACACTCGAGGCAGACTCAACCACGATCGCCTTATGTATGCTTTGGCAAGGCATACCCCGGCCGACATGTCCAAGGTCGAAGGGTATGTAGCCGAGTACATGAGCAACCCCGTAGCTACTTCATCCAAGCCCTAGGTGTGGTCAGTGAGCCGGCTCCTCTTTTCCAAGGCCCTCCTGCTGAAGCTCCTCGCCGGTGACCTTCCTCCCGCCAAGCTCCTGCCGAGGCTCCTCGCTGGTGTCCTTCCTCCCGCCTCTCCCGCTGGTGGTCCCGCTGCCAGCTGATGTTCCTCACTGCCAATGCCGCTTCTTCCCCACTGAATGACTTGGAATCTTTCTTCTTTTTTTTTTTTTTTTTTACTTATGTAATCTTCTCACATGAAATAAAGAGATACATGTTCTGAACAATTCTATTGATCGCTAGTGTACACACATTCTTGTCTTCTACATTGAATTAACTTTGAATGTGCTTGCCGAGTAAAAAATTTTCTAAGTGTTGTACATCCTATTTTTATTTATGAATGCATGGTAGAGTTTTGCTCTGACTTAGGCTAAAAAAGCCTTATGTCTATTTTCATGAGCTCATTTGACTTGCTCGAGCCTCGCATTTGGCTCTTGCTAGACAACGTCCCGCCAAGAATTTAGGCCTAGGGACTTTTGGATAAGGGTTCCTTTGAACTCCGGCCGGCCTCAGAATTGACCCGAGCTTCTTCTATATTACTCCTGCTTTGGTCTTCAAATGACCCAAGCTTGGCACCGTCCCGCCTAATGAGTTAGGCTTTGGGACTTCATGCATAGGAGCTCTTCTTATGCTCGAGCCTTTTAATTGGCCCGAGGTCTTCAGATAACACTCCTGCTCTGGTTTTCAAATAACCTGAGCTTGGCACCGTCTCGCCTAATGAGTTAGGCTTTGGGACTTCTGGCCATGGAGTTCTTCTTCTGCTCGAGCCTTTTAATTGGCCCGAGCTTCGATATTACTCCCGCCTCGGTTTTCAATTAACTCGAAGCTTAGCACCGTCCCGCCTAATGAGTTAGGCTTGGGACTTCGTGCCGAGGAGTTCTTCTTCCTACTCGACCTTTTAATGACCCCAGAGTCTGAGATTACTCCCGCTCTGGTTTTCAATTAACCCCGAAGCTTGGCACCGTCCCGCCTAATGAGTTAGGCTCTGGGACTTCATGCCGAGGAGCTCTTCTTAAACCTTTGCTCTTCACCCTGAGCTTACATTATGAATGTTTTTCTCATTCTTACATACATTTGTACTTTTACATATCCCATATTGGGACGAAATATTTACATTAGCATTTTACAATACAAGGAGACTTACTGTAAATACTTCTTCGGAGTTGTGCATTCCACTGGCCTCTTGACTCCTCGCTCGTCTGGACGAGCCAACCCAGACGCTCCCAGTCCCGCTAATTCCTCGCTTTGCAGCCTTTTCCTCTTCGATTTCCATATCCCGCTTCACCCGCTCATACGCATCCGAATATGAACGGATCGAAGGACTCCGCAGTTATACCATGATCTCTCCATCCGGATCCCATCCTTTAATACTCTCGGAGCTTGGGATGGTTGAACGCACCAAGATCTAGGACCAATCTATGGTATCTTTTGATAAACTCCCGGAGGGACTCTCCTTCTTTCTGTCTCACTTCTGACAGCTCCATCATGTCATCCTCATGGGTCACCGCGCCCCGAAATTGTTCTGCGAACTCCCTGCACATCTGTTCAAAACTCAAAATGCTTCCCGTGGAGTCTGCAGTACCATTCTCTCGCCCTTCCTCAAGAGTGAGCGGAAGGCCCCGCACCTTCAGTGCCGACTGCACCTTGCACCTCGCCATGTCATCGAACCGCCTCACGTGTACTAATGGGTTACTCTTTCCGAATATTGCAGATCCGGAAGCGAAAGTCACGTGGGATCGTGACACCCATGATCTCCAGGAGAGAGGAGATTCATTGTCTAAGCATTATTCGCCAGCTGGACTCTTTTCTGCCTCCAAGATCTTCCACAACTTGTGCCAACCTGCGCAACTCTCCCTCCAACTCCTCCGCGACGAGAGGTCGAGTCGCCTCCGCAAATGTTGACGAGACCCCTTTCCTCCATGTTTGTTTCTTCTCTCACCGCAACATTCGGTGCCCGAGGTCTTGGGCTTCATCTCCGCGATTTTCCGAACACGAGTATTCCTCGACCGACTCCGGACATCGTTGCATGCTTTTCTCTCGTCCTTCCCCGAATTCTGTAACAGTGGAGGTCATAATTTCGATCTGTTTTTCCATCCGATCCATCCTTTCCTCGGATCTCCCTGCTCGGGCCTCATTGGCCACTTCTCTCGTAGTCATCGATTCTTCAGACTTACTCCTCTCTACTGCTTCCCTCATCGTTGTGTTGTGTGTCTTCAATGTATTAGGAAATCAGGCTTTTTGTGCCGATCCCCACAGACGGCGCCAAAAATGTTGATGCAGCTTTTCACGCGTGCCTCAACAGTGCTTCGAACCTTCCAACAGTACCTCCAAACAGCTCGAGCAGAACGTCTCGAATCTTCGCTCATGGTTCCAAACAAGATCCGATCCTTCTCGCTAGCGATAAGCTCGAGCAGGATTGCCTCCTTGTCCCGGCTCACTGCCTTCTTCGAACAATGATTTCCTGACCGCACTCACGAAAACCGGGTCAGGGTCGCCAGGCGTTCCGACGAAACCCTCCGACGCTCAAGTCAAGAATCGGGTTTATCTTTTGGTATCTCCTCAGTGAGGAGACCGGAAAATGAAAGGGTATTATTTCGCCCCTTTTTGGATAAGTATGGTGTTTTTGAGAGAATCGGATGAGAGAAATTTGAAAAGGAAGAACTCAGATCAAGTTACGGATCCTTTCCAGGTCGAAGTTCCAACCTCTCTCTGGGTTCAATTCTTTCAACCCTTCGTGAATTGAAATGCCAACCTCTCTCGTATCCCAAAAATCCAACCCTTGTGCCGTTCTCCTTCGCTTCCTTTTATACTGCTTTTCCCGCTCTTTTCCTCTCCAGCCGTCCACTCCCACGCTAATAGTATCCGGGTCCCTCCGACGACCTGGGTTTGGCGGAATATTCCCTGGGATGAGCTGATCGTCCCTTAACCCGATTTACGTGGCGGATCACCATGTCGGAAAGTGCACAGAGAATGATGACACCTTGGTGGCACGTGTCGGCCACGACAACAGAGTGCCACCTCTCCACCATGTGGGACCCTTGTCGGACATCAAAGGTGTGCCAAGATTCCGAGATAACGGCCTGGGTCGCCTCGGGTTGGGTCTTGTCCAGCTATGCTCGTGGATCTCGCGAGCGGGAGAGATGTGCTCTGGCCTCGACCTTGACCGACTTTAACCCGAAGGATGACCTCGAGCAGGCAAGGAGCTCTTGACCTTGACCAGCTTTGACCTGAATGATGACCTCGAGCAGGCAAGGAGCTCTCGACCTTGACCGGCTTTGACCTGAAGGATGACCTCGAGCTGGCAAGGAGCTCTCGACTTTGACCAGCTTTGACCAGAACGACTGCTCGGGCTAGGTTGCCCTCGGGGCGTCTTGCTTGGGCCGAAAGGGCTTTGAGGGGCTTGTCTGATATTTACCCCATACACCTGGAATGGCTTCGAGGGGCCTGTCTGATATTTGCCCAAACAACATATTTTATGAGATCTCACTTGAGATTATATATATTGAAGCTAGAATTTGCCAAGAAAAAGGATCCCCGTTCATGTTCTATTTAAAGAGAGTCTGTCAATGAAGAATACAGACCGGGGTAAACAACAAATACCCATCTGGCCAGATTTATCATTTTTTCCTTGTATGTTTAAAATTCATCAGATCTCTCCCAAGAAATTTTGATTATTACTTCTCTTATAAAGTTAATATACAAAGTTTGTATCTCAATTTATATGTCACGAATTAATGATTATCATGTATTTGAAGATAACTGATTTCTTAGTATCATATTTTTTTCTTCCGAATTACATTATAATCTACAAGACCTAGTAATTCAACTCCATGATGGCGCAGTCCAGACACCTTGTAAAATATATGATGGCACAGCTCGAACATTTAATTTTAGTTTGGGTTGGATCTAATTCTAAATATTAAGAAAGATATCAAAATTTGAATCCTCTACTTTAAAATGGGGTGAGAAAATTCTTATTGCTAGTTAAAGGGTGATTTGCAAATGTAGTTAGAAAGAAAAACGACCTAAGTTTTAAACGTATTGATTACTCTTAGAAGGTGACTAGCTTCGGCCCACAGTTAGGTTATAAACTGTTAAAGCATCTCATTATTCAGAGGTTACAGGAGCTAAAAGAAACAAACTTAAGAAACTCCACAAAGCCACATCAGCAAAGGTTGTTACTAAAGAATCCAGCTCAACATAGTTAGTTAATAATCACAGTCAGCTCCTACAGTTACTTGTAATGAATTGCCAACTCATTAGTTAAGAAAGTTTGTTAAATTCAAGCTGTATTCACGTGTGAGTATATAAAGACATGTACATGTGATTGATCATTATGGAATGAATCTTCTGGAAATTCATAGTTGTATTTTCTCTTGAGCCAAACAACACATCTCTGTTTTTCTTTCATGGCATAAAAGCCAATAATGGCTAGCAAGATTTGCTGAACAAGATTTGACTTTAATTAGAGGAAATCGTTTAGAAGGATTAATTTTAGAACCTCGGATCATTCCAGAACAGTATCTCTCTAATTTAGCAATTAACGGATTTGGTGAATAGATTGAAAATATAGCTTATATCAATTGGAGAGCACATGATCAAACACTTCCTAGCTGACCGTTATCAATTATCAGTGAAGGTATTCTTAGTTCTGTCCTTAGCTATGATACTTCTTTTGATGTGTGGAGATCTATTGAAAAGCAATTTGGGGTTCGACTTGAAGCTAAAGTGATGCAGCTTAGATGTGAAATGAACATTTTAAGGAAAGATTCAATGACTATTGAAGATTAATGTGCAAAGATGAAATTGCTTGCTAACGAACTTGCTTGTGCTAGTGATAACTTATTGACAGAGATCTGTTAATGAGAATTCCGAATGGCTTAGGTCCTGGCTATCTAGATTTGGCCTCGATTATTACTGCAAATAAGATGAGTTATGATGATGCTTATGCTTTGTTGTTAACGCATGAAGCTAAGCTTGAGCAAAATCATGGTGCCAAAGCCATGTTTAATGCTAATTACAGTACAATAAATGTTAATCAATCTTGTATGAGACGAAATTTTAGAAGAGGTGCTTTCAGCAATGGAAATTCTGGTCGTTTTAGAAATAGAGGATTTAATGCTGGCAGAGGCATGTTTTTTGGTTCATATGGCAGAGGATTTCCAACTAAAAATGGCAATTTTGGAGTTTATGGTAGAGGACAAGGAATCCAATTTTTCAAGCCACTTATGAAATCTAATTTCCTTTCTTTGGCCAATATACACTCTGATGAGTCAAATGAATCACCTCATGTATGTCCAATATGTCACAAAGAATGGCATACAATAGATGGATGTTGGCACATATATGATGAGACTCATCTACCTCTATACAAACATTTTGGCATAGGCAGTCAATGGGATCCAAAGCTGCTTATATGGCCAATCTTGAACAATTCACTGCTTATCCACCATCAGTTGAAGAACATTATACTGCTCCTTATTTAGACTATAATCCTATGCTCTACTTAGCTTATTCATTAAGAGAATTCCCTACACATAAAGCTTACCTTACTAACTATTAAGGACCTATTGATGAAGGATGATACCTTGACAGTGGTGCCATACATCACCTATCCAACAATATGGCTAATGTGCATGTCAGAGAGGAGTTCAAAGGATCAAATCAGTATGTAATTAGCAATGGACAAGGTTTGCCCAAAACTCATATTCCAGCTAATATACGCTTTGATGAGTCAAATAAATTACCTCATAGATGTCAAATATGTCACAAACAATGGCATACAATAGATGGATGTTGGAACATATATGATGAGACTCATCTACCTCTATACGAACATTTTGGTAGAGGTAGTCAATGGGATCCAAAGCTGCTTATATGGCCATCAGTTGAAGAACATTATGCTACTCCTTATTTAGACTATAATCTTATGCTCTACTTAGCTTATTCATTAGGAGAATTTCATGCACATAAAGCTTACCTTACTAACTATTAAGGACCTACTGATGAAGGATGATACCTTAACAGTGGTGCCACACATCATCTATCCAACAATATGGCTAATATGCATGTTAGAGAGGAGTTCAAGGGAGTAGATCAGCCTGTAATTGGCAATGGCCAAGGTTTGCCCAAAACTCATATTGGTGATGCATATTTTAGTTATAAAGGATTAAATACTGTATATAACCATATACATATTCTACTTAAAGATATATTGTTAGTTCCCGCCATTACAAAGTATTTGTTGAGTATATCAAAACTGTCAATTGATAATAATCTTTCTGTTGAACTGTTGGTAATGTCTGTTATGTGAAGGATTCTCTGAAGGGGCAAGTGCTTTTGAAGGGACTTGCTGAGAAAGGGCTGTACAAGCTGTTTCTATAGTCATCTATATCTCACCCTTCATCATTCTTATGTCATTTATCTTTCATTCAACCACTGTCAATGTTGTTTGCATGTTTCTTTGTTTCACATGTTCCAAATAATGCTCAGAATAATAGTTCTTGTTCTGTGTCCTCTTGTAATGCATTAACCAACAACTTTTCCATCTATGTTTCATCTTATAATGCATTAAACAATAAAGTTCTTCTTTTGCATAGATGTTTGGCCACCCTAATCATCAAATACTAATGAATTTACTACTTAAGAATGTTGCTTCTGCTTATCTTTCAAGTAATTCCATTAAGTAAGCACTTGAACATATATATGAAGCATGTCAGATGGATAAATCCCATAAACTTTATTTCCCTATCACAGAAATTAAAGCAACTAAGGCCCTTGAACTTGCTCATACAGACTTAAGGGGACCTTTACCTATATCTTATAGAGATGGTTACATATATTACATCAGCTTTATTAATGATTTCGGCAGATACATTGTTTAAATTGTTTAAATTGCAAGTTAAAAATTAATTCAACACCATCATTAAGAACCTACAATCTGACTGTGAGGGGAGGGGAGGGGGGAATAAATATCATTCACTCACTTTTTAAACTAATGTAGGATTATCTTTAGATACTCTTGCCCTAACACACATCATGAAAATGGATCAATTGAGTGAAAACATAGACACATTGTTTAGTTAGGACTCACCCTATTAGTACAAGCTAAGTTTTTATTTAAGGTCTGGTGAGATGCCTTTTATACAACTGCAGTTTACCATAATTTTAGACTACCCTTACTAGTTCTGCAACTTTTTACTAAATATGAGAAAATTTTCAATCATAAACATGATTATAATATGCTCAAGCATTTTGGTTGTATATGTTATCCTTACTTAAGAGATTATAACAAGTACAAATTTGATTATCATTCAAGTAAATGTTTTTTCATTGGTTATAGTTCATCTCATAAAGGTTACGAATGTCTGTACCCATCAATTCAAATATACATAGCCAGATATGTTATTTTTGATGAATCTTCCTTTTCTTATTCCATAAATTATGTCTTTCATTCTAATGAATCACCTTATTCTTCAAGTTAGTTCTTTACTCCTCAACAAATACATTATTTATCTACATTACTTGTTATTCCATTCTCAACTAAAAGCAGCTCATACAGTCCTCACTCTGTAAGCTCTACCAACAACAACTCTCATCATTCAGATAATTCTTCCCAGAATGATGATATCCACTTTTCATTATAATCTCATACACTACCTACTGAGCCATCTACAAAACCTCAAATTCTACTGCCTCAACCAATACCTTACACATCTTTACAACCACAACCTCATACACCATCCATTGAACCATCTATAGAACTTTAAATTCCACTGCCTCAACCTATACCCCACACACATATCCTCACCAATTGCTCAATCTAATGTTCATCCTATGACAATCAGAAGCAAATATGGTATTTTCAAGCTTAAACTATATACTGTAACACTTATTTTCAAAGAACCAGATTCAGGATATGAAGCAATACAAGATCTAAAATAGCTTACAGCCATGAAAGAAAAATATGCAGCATTAGTTAAAAATGGTACATGGCCTTTAAAACCAAGTACAACTGATCAGAGAATAATTGGTAATAAATGGGTATATAGGGATAAATACAATATTGATAGAAGTCTAGTTAAATACAAAGGTAGATCAGTAGCCAAGGGCTTTCAACAGATTATGGGAGTGAACTGTTTTGAAATATTCTGTCTTGTTATAAAATCAATTATTGTAAGAGTGATTTTGAGTCTAGCAGTAATGAATCAATGGAAGATAAGACAAATTGATATGAATAATGCCTTTTTGAATGAAGATTTGACAGAGGAAGTGTTCATGGATCAACCAAAAGGTTTTTTTGATACTGAGAAACCATATTATGTATGTAAGCTTCATAAATCTCTTTATTGTCTCAAATAAACTCCAAGAGCTTGATGTGATAAGATAAAATGATGCCTGTTACAGTGGGAATTCACAAATTCTAGTTTAGATACTTTTCTGTTCATAAGAGGAAGTAACTCATCTTTGATTTTGATTATCATATATATTGATGACATCTTAATAATAGGACCAAACAATTCTGAGTTAGAAAGTTTTATTATTGAATTCAGTATTATATTTGCTCTTAAAGATCTTAGAGTTCTCTCTTTTTTCTTGGGGATTGAAGTTTTGTATGACAAATATTGCATCTATCTATCCCAAAAGAAATATATAATGGATTTATTGTCCAAGGTTGAAATGATGAAATGCAAGGACATTCATACACCTATAAGTACAGGAATCAACTGTAAAAAGAAGCTTAAAGAAACCTAGGACACTGCATTGAAGATGCAACACATTATAGAATTATTGTTGATGGAATGCACTATTTGGTATTAGCATGACTAGAGATTGCTTTTAGTATACACAAGTTAAGCCAATATGTCTCTACACTAGCATTACAGCATCTCATGGCATGCAAAAGAGTTCTCATATGCTTGAAGGCCACTTAAGATTATGGACTGAAATTTGTTAAAGATGGTGATATGAAGTTAACAAGCTTCACAGATGTAGTTTAGGCATGTGATTTGGATGGCAGAAAGTCAGTTGGTGCTTATTATATATACTTAGGTAACAATTTGAAATCTTGGTCATGTAATAAGCAACCTGTCATTGCTAGATCAAGTGCGGAAAGTGAATATAGGTCCTTAGCCAAGTAAGTGCAGAAATTTGTTAGTTGCAATCATTGTTTTCTTAATTAAAAGTGCATTGCATGGAAAAGCCATTCATTTGTTATGATAATATTAGTGCTATTGAGTTAGCTCAAAATTTATCACTCAAGAACAAAACACATTGAAATTGATATGCACTATGTCAGAAATAAAGTGCTTGTAGATGAGCTGAACATTTAGTATATACCAAGTGAAAAGTAGATAGCTGGCGTTATGACCAAACCCGTTTCATTCATTCGTTTTAATTATCTAAGAGCCGAACTAATTGTCCTTCCATATCGATCCCTTGAGTTTTAGGGGGCTGTTAAAGCAGCTCATTATTCAAAAGTTACAGGAGCTGAAAGAAACAAACTCAAGAAACTCCACAAAGCCACATCAGCAAAGGTTGTTACTAAATAATACAAGCTCAGCATAGTTAGTTAATAATCACAGTCAGCTCATACAGTTACTTGTAACGAATTGTTGCGAGCTCATTAGTTAAAAAAGTTTGTTAGATTCAAGTTGTATTCACGTGTGAGTATATAAAGGCATATACATGTAATTGATCATTATGGAATGAATCTTCTGAAAATTCATGGTTGTATTTTCTCTAAAGCCAAACAACGCATCTCTGTTTTTCTTTCATAAATTAATTTATCTTGTTAGCTTTTCATTTAAGCATATTATCATTTAGGCTATTGCTACAATACTTACTTGTATCCCATACATGAATGAAAAATGAACGTTGGATTAAATAGAGTGGATCCAATGGCTGAGATTCATTTTAGGGTTAAATAATAAAAAAAATTAGAAAGAGAAGGAATCTGTAAAATCGATTAATTGAAAAAAAAAAAAAAAACCTCAACACTCACTCTCAACTCACGATCTGTGCACTCTCTTCTCTCACCATCACCAAACGTCTCTCTCTCCACTCCCTTAATTGACGGTTCTCTATTTATTCACTGTGTCTTTTCACACACAGCTTTACCTCCACTCCCTCATGACACAGCTCACGGCTGCCATCAACGACAACGTGTCCCGACAACGATTATCGCAGTGGCTGAAGGCAACGATCTACGACCAGCCATCCCTGGTGAGCGTGTATATGTATCGTAATTATATCCGACGTGCTAATTTGGAATCCGATATCGAATTTTGAACGAGTACCGATACACGCGCCCATTGAGAGTGGGATTGCACATGGAATCACTATTTATCTTCTTCAACCTCAACAATTTTTAGATTTCGAACTAGAATTTCAAACACTTAGGTCTCTCTCGATACAAGTTAGAATTTTGCATATGATATACCGTTGGAAGATCGTTTCATGATCTTTATTAATTTCATATTTATAAATTATGTATTATGAAATATATGAGTAAAATAAACTTACAGCTTTATAACCCAGGTTTTCATTTTACTCATTACATAGGCCATATTAATCCTCATGGCAACATTAATTAATCTATACACCATTATACGTTTATTAATTCAAGTGCATGGCATTAAAAATAAGTAAATTATAACATACCATTAATATGTGTTTTTGGTGAAAAAAATCATTTTCTTAAAGAACATGCTTGGGTCTCATGCTTCATATGCTTAAATTAGAATACAACATATTTAGCTATGATACTAATGTTGATTTTCAAGCAAGAATCAATATAAAACTCGTAAATTTGAATTTGAGCACAAACCTGGATTATATATAGAAAATTGATAAACTTAGATTGTGCTACTAACTTATAGTGGGAGGATGATCACAAAGTTGAAAAATTCCTTCAAATTATATTTCAAGAACTTTCTAAACTTCTCTTGGTTTGAATTTTTTTCAAATTACACTTTGCTTCTTCTTTGCTTAACCTTGCTTATCTATGCATTTTTCTTTGCTTAACCTTGCTTATTTATGCATTTGCCCTATATTTATAGCATTTCAAGAGTAGTGATCATCTTCTTATTGATTATTAAATAAGCTTAAACAATTGTTGGATTGATCATCTTCTTAATGATCACTTAAAATTTTAAATATAATATTTAAGATATTATAGAGTTTTAACTCAAAATGATCATTTGTTTTTTATCATGATTCTCTCGTGAGTAGTCTCAAAGTGATATACTAATATATATATATATATATATATATTTCTAAGATATATAAAATTATTTTAAAAAAGAGGTGCCATTAAACATGGCATATATACCGATGCAGCTTATAAATAAATGTACAATTTCATGAACATTCATGACAAGTAAATACTTTTTCTTTATTTGAGGAAACCAAAATAAATCCTTAATTCATGTCCTAATGATATTCGGGGATGTTTAAAACAGATTTGAGGATGGCTCAATAAAAGAAAGAGGCAGTAAAAGGTAACAAATGTAAACCAAATACTGTTTGTTGATATGAATTAACAATTAATGATTGTTTTTTTTTTTTTTTTTTTTCAAATATGTAGGTAATACGACTATTGTGGAGGCCTTTATTTTAAAATGATATAGGCAATTGGCTCTTGTCCAAATATAGAGCCGGCTATGGTGGTTATATTGTAGTTTTCTCTGACTTTCGGACGTTTCAATTGCTTCTACAAAACCATGTTCGTACTTCGTACTATATTCCATTAAAAGTTTGTCGCGCTGAGAATTTACATTCAATGAAACAAATCAAAGCACGCAAATTAGTTCATTTTCAATTGCACTCAGACTAATAACTTGCCGGCCGGCAACTTAATTTGTTTCAAAATAACTTGAAAGGTAAATTAATAAAAGAAATGAAAAGAAAGATATTTGAAAATAAATATTGATGATAATGCTATTGTTGTTAGTGATTAAAATTTAATGCTGAAGCTGAACTTTTTTTGTTAATAATTATTAATTCAACGCACCGTTCTATACTCAGTATGGTTCTCACTATGGTGAGAATCTCATTTTCCTATAATAAATAGCTGGCAATATTATATAACATTCTCTGCATTCATTTCCCTTGTGGCATAATTTCTATTTGCATGTACAGAAATGAAACCAAGGATGAGTGTTTTTATTGGTTTTGTTTTGGCTGAGTTCATTGCTATAGTTACCACGTCCGTGATCAACATAAGCTTCTACAATGGCGACTCTTAAATGGGACGTTGCATAGAAAGTAAGTGAGAAGCTCTTTTAAAATTGAGGCAGGATCTCAAAGATCCTTCAAACCGTCTTGCCTCTTGGGATGGTGATGGAGATGGAGATGGAGATTGTTGTAAATGGGCTGGTGTTGATTGTAACAACCTGACTGGCCATGTTCTCGAGCTCAACCTTGAAGTCCTGTCTTCTCTACATTTTTATTTCATGCTGAAAATGAATCTTATAAAAGGGCAAAGCTGGTTGGAAATATAAATCCCTATTTGCTTGATCTTAAACATTTGACTCACTTGGACTTAAGCGGTAATGATTTCCAGAGAAATCGAATTCCTACGTTTCTTAGTTCTATGGACCTCAATCTCTCATGTGCTGGATTTGTCAGATTGATTCCTCACTAACTTGGTGATCTATCTAATTCAAGAAAAAAAAAAAAAAATTGGTAATGTATCAAATTTGCAATTTCTTGATCTAAGTGAGAGTAGGAATACTTATCGTGATTTACAAGTTGAGAGCACCTGGATTTGAGTTTTTGTGGATCTCAGTGAAGTCTCTGATTGGTTACTGCTAATAAACTCATTCTCTTTTTTAAATGTATTACGGTTGGTCTTCTACGGGATCCATAACTTGCCTCCAATATCCTCTGCAAATTTTTGTCACTTAATTCCCTTGACATTTAAAGCAACGATTCACTTAATTCCCTTGACATTTAAAGCAACGATTTTGTCACTTCCATTCCTAGTTGGGTTTGGTCTGGTCATTTAGTTTTTCTTGATCTAAGCAAAAATCAATTTCGGGGTCAGATTCCTTATGGACTTAGAAATTGACATCGCTTAGATATCTCGATTTATCTTACAAGGACTTCAATTCTATAGTACCTGACTGCTTCTCCAAGTCCAATAATCTGGACTACCTTTCTTTAGACACAATAGATTGCAAGGTACAGTTGCATCAATGGGTCTGGAAAACTTGATTTCAGAAAAAAAAATGGAAAAGGTCATTTAAATCGTTAAATTTTCAAAAAAAGACACTAAAATCCCTTTTCGATCATAATACCCTTTATTTCTATTATTCTAAAAAAATTGACTCTAATGTTTTAAAATAAATAAAAATATAACATTAAAATAAATGTAATAATATATAAATTTTAAAATAATTTTAATATTTTACAATCTAATAGATATAATTTATTATATTAAAGTAAATTTTATAATAAATAGAATCATAATATTAAAATAAATGTATTAAAATTTAAATTATTTTGAATATTATGTAAAATAATAATTTTAACATTATTAGCATGTGAATTTTTTTAATTATAAAATGTATTTAATACAAATATTTATTTACAATCTCTATAATAAATAAAAATATATTATTAAAATAAATATAATTGTTTGGGTAATACCGAGTAGGCCCCCTCAAGGTCAACCCAGCTCGAGCAGAAGACTTAACCGCTGGCACGAAGACGGCAACGCTAAGCATCAAAGCTAGTTGAGGTCAGGTACCCCAAAGCTGGTCAAACCCCGACCTCCTTCTTCTGCTTGAGGTATTCTAACCTCCGAGCATGACCCGATCACACCAAGAATGACGACGGAGGAAGGCAAGATTCGAGCATAGCCGGTTCAAGACAGGTTGACCCCCCCTTCCGACAACTTAACGCGGCGATCAATGTCTGGCAGACACCCCACGCGATAGGGTGTCGTCACTGTTACCGATGGCCGGCGCACGCCCCACAGTGTCATCATTTCATGCGCATATGCATGGCACCATCATTAGGCCGCGGGAACCCACACCCACCTGACATCCCGTATCCCCAAGGTATGCCACGGTAACTCTGGCTGTCAGAGGGACCCAGATACCATTAATGCGGGACGATCGTCCTCAAGAAAAAAGGCGGAAAACGGAAGGATAAAAATCAATCAAGTGTAAGTTGCGATGGGTTCTTCGACTCGATTCTTCTTCTTCTTTTTTCTCCCTTTTGTCTCCTGAAATCTTTTTCTTTCTACTTTTATCGAGAAATCACCTCATTTCCTGGTCTCTCAAACAAAGAGGGATACAAAAGAATCACTCGACATCGACTTGAGTGTCGGAGGGTTTTCATTGGAAAACACCCAAGAACCCTCGACATTGTTTTGTGAGCACAAACCCAAGGGAATCGCTGTTTCGGTGAACAGAGGAGAACGGAGATTGGCAAGGATTCCTGCTCGAGCATCTTGCGAGCAGAAGTTTATAACCCTACTCGAAAGTAAGCAGAAAAAAGCATCAACATTTTGGTACCGTCTGTGGGGATCAGTTCAAAAAGCTTGACTTCCCAATACGTTCAAAAACACAAGGACAAATTAGCATCAACAATGTTCTTCATTTATTCATTACAAGAGTACAAGTTAAAAAAAAAAAAATTTTCAAGTGGCTGGAGCATTGGGGCTAGCGGTTGAGCTGGGTCCTCATAGGATGGAGCACCTTCCGTGGCGGCAGCAGCAGCGGAGGAGATCTCGGCGGTTGGATGAGCGGCCTCTCCCGACCCTGCAGGTCCCGAGTTGAGGGGCCCTTGGCTCTTGATTTGGGGCATCATGCTCGAGCATGTACGCTTCCACGCCCGCCTCGAGCTTGGACATATCCAGTCCGGATATTCCTTGCCCGAGACTGGACATGAGGCATTCATAGTCGAAGGTCACCCTCGTTGTGATTCTCGTCATGAGCCGGCCTTCAGAGAGTCCATCTTCCTTTAAGACGAGAAGTCTCGCCTCATGGTCTTCTCGAAGGAGAACCTCGCGACGTTCGAGATCCTTTCGAGCGTTCAGCAGCTCGTCTCGGACTACAGACAGCTCCTTCTCGAGCTGGAGTGCTTTGGAGTCGGACAGGGCTGCCTTCTCCTCAAAGGTGGAGATCTCCGTGCGAAGCTTAACTGCCTCTTCATCCTTCTGCTCAAGACTCTGTCTCAAACTCTGATTTTCGGCCCTGATCTTCATTTCGGAGTCCAGAGTCTTGGTCTTGAAGGCAGTAGCAATGGCCGTAACACAGGAAGAAAGACGGTGGAGCGTGCCAACCAAATCATTAGCACTGGAAGCCTCTAACCTCTCCAAGAACTTCTCCTCCATTTGCCTAGCAAAATCCTTGACGTAGGGGTCGGCAACGTCAAGCTGCTGCTGCTACTCCTAGGAATGTCCTGCTCTAGACCAAGCTGGAACGACGGTCCTCGGACCCCTTCGGGTCGCCCCTTCTGCTGCTCGCTCAGTCTCTCGAGCAGGAGGTATGATTCTGATTGGCGAAGCGGTGAAGTCGACTCGAGACCGCTTGGGCTGAGCGGAAGAGCTGCTTGGATGATCCGCGGAGCTCACGGGCCTCTTCAGCCGAGAAAGAACACTGCTCATTTCCTTTTGAGAAGTAAGGCCAAACTCAACAAGGTTGTGGATTGAGAGTATCTCCCGGCACGAGCTCGCGTTGTAAAGGGTAGTATTGACGCGCGATTGAAGCTCCTCGCCAATCCGATAGGAAGCACTTCAAGATACTGCAACAACAACCAAGACAAAGTAGTGAGAAAAAATACGAGCAGGTAAGTCAAAGTAAAAATGCATTGAACAATAGATGACCTGGGGTGCAAAAATGAGAGGGAATCGGAGGGATCCCCTCAGAGGCAGAAGTCGCTTGCCCCCAATCTCCCCTGGCAAAGAAAAATTTGCCTTTCCAGTTGCCCCCAGAGGTGGGGAGGTCTGTGATGAGTTTCTTGCCCTTCAGACTAGAGGCAAGGTAGTAATGACCAAGCATCCTGTGGCTACTTTTCAATTGGTAGAGATGTTTTATCTCCTCTACCGATGGCTCACCTAAATTGCACCACCTCCACAAAACAAATAGCCCCGACAGAACCCTCCACCTATTTGGGTTCAACCGCCTGGCTAAACGAAGTCTGGACAGGACCCTGACGAAGTAGGGTTGAAGAGGCAACCTAACTTCCCACTTAAAACACTCCAAGTAAAGGGTGACATACCTTCGGGGAGGACGGCTGGGCATGTCACCTTTACTGAGCACACGTAGGTCCACGCTGGTCGGTATGTGGTACGTGTCCCTGAGCCTGTCTAGATCTGGGTGTGAGGTCTCACACCTCATAAAGTCAATAAGAAACCACCCAACCTCCGACCTCTGACTAACCCTCTCCCCTTGTTGCGGCCGGGTCTTCCCCACAACCTCGACCCCTTCAGGGCTTGAGTCTCTCACCATAACCATCCTATTTGACTCGGAGTCACTGAAAGAAGATGATTCTTCAGACGACATCCGACGAGGTTGTTGTGTGTCTGACATATTTCCTATGGACACAACCTACCAAATGGGAACTAGAAGCCCAGAAAATGGAAAAAACAAGAACAAGAAAAGGAGGAAGGTTTATACATGTGATTGAAATGAGAAACACTTACAGGCAATTGATTCCGGTTTAAGCCAAGATTTAAAATAGAAGGCACAGTGAAGAAATTGAGGGTTTTTAAAAGGGAAAGCACGTCTTGTCAACAGGCGGCACGCTTCCCAAGGGACGCGACTGTTCAAGTAACCACCTTTTCAACATTCAAATGAACGGCCCGGATCCATCCACGCATCTCGCATTAAATATGAAATGACAGAAAGGGCAGACAACTCAGCATGAGAAGATAAAAAGGCGAGGAAGCCGGCCCAAACAAGAAGTTTCCAGTCATGTCTCGCTCACCCAAAGACTAAACCGGAGGACCGGTGTTTAGGCAATACCGAAGCGAGCCCCTCGAGGTCAACCCAGCTCGAGCGGAAGACTTAACCGTTGGTCCGAAAACAGACTCGCTAAGCATCAAAGCTAGTCGAGATCGAGTACCCAAAGTGGGTCAAACCCGACCTCCTTCTTATGCTCGAGGTCTTCGAACCTCCGAGCATGACCCAGTCACACCAGCAACAGCACGGAGGGAAGGCGAGATTCGAGCATAGCCGGTTCAAAACAGGTTGACCCCCCATTCTTACAACTTAACGCGGAGATCGATGCCTGGCAGACACCCCACGTGATAGGGTGTCGTCACTGTTACCGATGGCCGGCGCACGCCCCCACAGTGTCATCATTTCATGCGCACATGCACGGCACCATCATTAGCCCGCGGGAACCCACATCCACCTGATATCCCGTATCCCTAGGGTATGCCACGGTAATTCCGGCTGTCATAGGGACCCAAACACCATTAATGCGGGGACGGCTGTCCTCGAAGAAAAAGGTAGGAAAATGGAAGGATAAAAATCAATCAAAGTGTAAGTTGCGGTGGGTTCTTCAGCTTCAGATTCTTCTTCTTCTTCTTTCTCCCTCTTGTCTCCTGAAATCTTTTTTCTTTCTACTTTTATCGAGAAATCACCTCATTTCTCCGGTCTCTCAAACAAAGAGGGATACAAAAAGAATCACTCGATCATCGACTTGAGTGTCGGAGGGTTTTCGCAGGAAAAACACCCAGCGACCCCTGACATTATTTTTGTGAGCACAGGCCCAAGGGAACTGTTGTTCCGGTGAACAAAGGAGAACAGAGATTGGCAAGGATTCCTGCTCGAGCATCCTGCGAGCAGAAGTTATAAACCTACTCGGAAGTAAGCAGAAAACAGTATCAACAATAATAATTTATATATTTAAATTTAATAAAATACTTTAATATTGTTAGTTTACTGCATATATTACATTATTTATATAACATTTGTATTTATTAAAAGTTTTAAAGTCAATTTTTTTTGGAGATAATATAGGTAAATAGTATTATGGTCAAAATAGAATTTTAATGTTCTTTTTTTAAAACTTAAGGGTGTTGGTGATTATTTCTTCAAATATTAGAGGTGTAAATATTCTTTTCCCATAAAAAAACCTCAACCTTTTTTCCATCTGAACCGCTTGGAGGGAAAATTGCAGCATCATTTGTAAGACATTGTAAGTTGACATCATTTGATATCTCATATGCCGAATTAGGTCAAGATATATATGAAATCTTAGATATTTTTCGTGTTATGTAACGTATGCACTAGAGTTACTCGTCATTAAGGGGTTGTAAGATTTGTGGTCGCTAGACAAATCGAATAGGGTGATTTAAAATCTGCACACCACTTATTCTAAGTGACAACTCGTTTTCGGTCCACTACCTCCGACTTTATAGAACTTTCAACTTTGTTGCATCTAGATCTTTTTAATAATACGTCGAGCGGTTTTATTCCCATATTTTTGAGAGAAATTTCACGATTGGAACGTCTATACTTGTCCAATAACAAGTTGAATAGAACTTTTTGAAATTGACTTTGCCAATCTAACAAAATTGGCTCGGTTTAATGCGGATGAAAATTCCCTAATCTTCTAAGTCAATCCTATTTGGGTTTCTCCTTTTCAACTCGTAACTTTTACAATTAAGATCATGTTTTTTAAGGCCTCAGTTTTCGCCGTGGCTTCATTCACAAAAGCAATTGCATGATTTGGATATATCCAACACAAGAATATTAGATAATATTTCCCTTTGCTTTTGGAATTCTATAACAGTCTGTCTAAAACCATTTCGAGATGCATCAATCATTGTTGGAACCAAGATCAGATATTGAGCTGATCGTTGATGCCCAAGATTCCCACCAATTACTCAAGATCAAGTTTTTGCTCTATGTAAAATATAAACTGGATGTGCAAAACTAAGTGATGGCAGATTAACAGAATCAAAGCATCGAGACTGGAACAATCATCACACAGATTAGACACAAAAACTTATAGTGGTTCGGTCATCGATCGACTTACATCCATTGTGAGAAAGGAAGCAAGCTTTCACTAAACCGAGTTCAACAAGATACAATGTTCATAAGAAAATGTAATCGAATCAATCCCTCTAATCATCAATGACATGACCTTTTATACACTCGTAAATTGACCTCGAAGGAGCTTCACCGACCAGCTGCATTTATGAGTTTGTTTCCAACAAACCCAAAAATTTTCTGCCAGTTACAACAGCCATAACAACCTTTCCAATGCCTGCAGAGCACGTGTCAGTAAACGATTTGTTCTGGTATCCAAAACGTTGTATTTGGCTGCCGTTTTGCTTAAGTAAGTCACGTGAAAATCACATGACTTGCTTAAGCTTCATCCGACATGTCATTTTCTTCATACAGCTCTTCTGAAACTTTGCAAACTATATGTCACTCAGAACTCCTGATATTAACCGACTTGTCAGCTCAAACCAGAATTCACAGATTGAGCTTCCTCTAACAAATACCTTCACAACTATGGTGACAACGGACTCATCTGATCAGGAAAATGCTATACACTATATTCAATGTGTCAGCAGCCAAGTCGTTGAGGAGGTTATAGTTGTGGTGAAAGGGCATATCGTTGAATATGAGTCCATTCTTAATTTGGTAAGAAGCATATACATTTCCAAGAACAATTTCTCAGGAGAAATTCCCGTGGAAGTGACAAATCTTAAAGGATTACACTCATTGAATTTGTCCCACAACTTTTTTTACCTGAAAAATTCCGGAGGATATTGGTAATATGAGATTATTAGAATCTATCGACTTCTCAAGAAACCAACTTTTTGGTAAAATCCTTTAGAGCATGTCAAGTTTGTCATTTCTGAATCACTTGAACCTATCCAGCAACAACTTGATTGGGAAAATTCCTTCAAGCACTCAATTGCAAAGCTTTGCTGCTACCTATTTTGCTGGCAATGATTTGTGCGGAGATCCACTTCCAATGAATTTACTATCAGAATGTTCCAGTGCCAGCTGAAGATGAAACTAGAAACAAAGATGAAGATGAAGATGGTGTGGACCGGTTGTTGTATGTAAGTATGGCACTTGGATTTGTAAAGGGTTTTTGGAGTTTCATAGGCCCTTTACTCATCAGCAGAAGGAGGTACAAGCACTGCTATTTCTTGGATGACGTTGGGAATAAATTTGGCTACAGTTTTGGAAAATGTTACTAGCATTTTTTTTATTGTTTATTATGTACTTTAATCAAGAAATTAATTATTACAATAAAATAAAGGACTTTTTTTTTTCTTGTTTTTCCTCATTCTTCCAAAAGGCAAAAGTAGGAAGAGGTTGCCTTAGTCGATCAGACAAAAATCTTTTACCACAAGAAAAAAAAAAATACTGCCAACTTCAAATTAATTAATAAGTGAAGGTAGAGAGCGTTTCCTCGAAGGATATCCTGTCTTTCAGTTTCAGTTCATTAACAAAAAAGTCTACCATGGAGAGAAGCTGACAGATACTTTGTCCTGATTCATAGTGCAATTTCAGGATCATAAATTAACTTATACATTCAATTACGATAAATTAGACTCATAAAAAGAACGTATAGTTAATATTTTCAATTAAGAAACATAATTTAGTCTCATTGATAGTCTTAAACTATGGAACATGGCTCCTGGCTCCTTGCTCCTGCTGAATTTTCACTGTAGTTTGGCAATGAATTCTACATGTCATAATAGCAATGATGGGAAAAAAAGAATTAAATATTTTATTTAATATATTGATAAAACTTCTCTTTGATCGACCTGGAATGGAATCATTATGACTGAATTGCCTTCGGAATCTTGGTGCAAAATAATGATTAAAAATCTTGTGCGCAACCTCAAATTTCTGAACCATAAGAAAATATGAAGGAAATTAAGCTAGTCCAACCTAATCACACGGTGATCGCATTAATTAAAATAACAGTACAATAATTAACATATATATTATCAATATTCCTTCTATATGTTTTTATGAATTTAAACAAAGAGTTATGATATAGCCACAAACTCTTATGTAAATTTATTTTATACAAACTGATTTTGCATTAACTCATTGGTCGAATGAAAATATAAAATAATAAAAACAAATAATATGAACAAAAAAATCTTTAATCCAACCAATTTAATCATGCTACATCAGTTTATACAAAAAAAATTTATACAAAAGTTTGTGCTTGTATTATTACTCTTAAACAATATATGGATTAATTGTGACTTCTAGTGTGTTGATTACCCTTCAGTCTCACTCGACTTCAAGCGCGTTGATTATGCTTATTGGGGAGTGACTCTCCGTTGACATTATAAACATAGGTGGTTTGAAATATGAATAGATTTGAAATTTGAATAGACACAATTATATTTGAAATTTTAATGTTTAAATTTGAATGACCTATTTGATTTTTCTTTGAATATCGAGGAAAAACCACTCACACCTCCAAATTTTACTTAAGG
Organism: Murraya koenigii; assembly: GCA_025617385.1. Classification (NCBI taxonomy): domain Eukaryota; kingdom Viridiplantae; phylum Streptophyta; class Magnoliopsida; order Sapindales; family Rutaceae; genus Murraya; species Murraya koenigii. Next base: position 22,324,835 of record CM046817.1, read on the forward strand.
GTGAGGTTATTTAAACCCATTATATTACTTTCTATACACATTTGCTAATTGCACCTATACAAAAGTTTAAGAATTAATTTTTTTAATTTGTACACCTCATAATATTCCGAATTTAACCCTACTTACGCATAATTTCTCATTCTACCAGTTTTCATTTATGACAAAATTCTTTCTATTTCATCTTCTTATTCTTTGTTGTTTTTTTTTCTTAATTCGAATTTAAACAGATAAAAGAGACAAAAAAAAAGTGATATGCTCTTTCTATTTCATCTTCTTCTTCTTTGTCGGTTTAATGGTTTGCATCGTTGGTTTAATGGTTTTGTATCGTTTAAGAAAACGAAAAATAATTTAATATCCTTTTGCGTAAATATAAAGCATATATAAACAGATAATGATTTGCCTTTATCAAACTACAATAAGTTATTATCACAATTCACAAGGAGTAAGCAATTAAGCTAGAAAAGCAAATAGTGGTAAGGTTTAATGAATTAACATTTAACTGAACTAAAAAATCATGAATAAGATGATATGAATTTCAGAAGAGTGCAAAGAATAGAGTGTTTTTATAACTCTGTTTTGAAAATGAATTTCTTTTAGAAGACTATAAAACTGTTTTTGTACACAAATGTGATTTTGATCAAGGGTAATTTAGTAATAATATTTTTAATGACTTAATGGGTGTAAAGAGTACATTTATGGATTTAAATAGCCTCACTCTTTACTTAAATGGTCACATAAACCCATTTTTTTACTATTATACCATTGATTACAACAAATCAATAATTGACTTAAATAAACTTCTGTAATAAATATAAATAAAAAAATAAAATCTAGTCTTTTAATAATAATAAAATCTATTTGACTTATTAATAATATTAAAATAAATACACCAACATTCAATTTTATATTATTTTATTTACAATATCATTTTTAATTATATCTATATTAGTATAAATCTTAAAGTCAATTTTTAGATTAATAGATTTTAGTATTAATAAAATCCGCCAAATAGACTAATAATAACTTAATATATAAAAATAATTTTTATTATATATGTTATTATATCATTCATACTTATTGTACTATTTTATTTGTATCACATGATATTTATTTATCATTTTTATCTTATAACTACATTTATATTTATTTGGGTTGTTATAATCAAAGGTATAACAATCATTTATGAAATTAAAGGGATTTATGTGACTATCTACGAAACTAAAGAGGGGTGTGCGACTATTTAAGCAAATATTGGAAGTGTGAGTGATTTTTTCCCTTGAATATCGGAACAAAAAGATTGAAAACTAATGTTTTACTTTTTTTTTTCATTTATAAAGTTCAAATTGTAAACAATGAATTAAAAATATTGGTAAAAATAAAATAATCTTTTTCCATACTAGCTTACCATTTGGTGTACTTCAACTAAACCATCGGTTCCAAACATCATAAAACAAACCTAAATCCAAGCTTAGCACAACTTCCCTCAAATATAAATTGATTTGTGTTGAAGATGAATCTCAATCTGAAATTTTTGGCTAAAAACGACAAGTCGGTTTAATTCAGGAGCACTGAGTGACATGTCGTTTACAGAGCTTCAGAGGTGCTGTATAAGGTAAATGACATGTCGGTTACAACTGCAGCAAGTCATGTGTGTTTCACGTGACTCACTTATTCAAAACGGCAAAGAAATGCCGCGTTTTGGCTAAACAGAATAAACAAACTTGGGCACGTGCTCTGCTGCCATTGGAGAGGACGTTATCACTGTTGAGTTGGGCGGGAAATTTCTGGGTTTGTTTCAAAGAAATCCAGAAATGCAGCTGGCCAATGACGCTCCTTTGGGGGCTTATTTCTTCGTGTATAAAAGGCCATGTAATCCAAGGTTGAGGGGGATCGATTCAGTGACATTCCCTTGTAAGCTTTGTATCTGTTTGAGATTGGTTTAGTGAAAGCTTGCTCTCTTTTTCACAGTGGATGTAGGTTACCTGGTAACCGAACCACTATAAGTTGCTCTGTTTTCTGTGTGCTTGATCTTGCTGGTTTTAGCTTCATTCTTGGTAATTTGATTCTGTTAAATTGCCATTAATTTGTTTCACACATCTAGTTCGAATTACACTTAAGTCGAATCATTGATCTTGAGTAATTGGTGGCAATCTTGGGTGACAAAGATCGACTCATTGCTTGGTCTCTGGTTTCAACAATTTGTTTGAATCGATTTGTGGTTGATCTAGTTAGTGAGAACCACTCAATTGGCTCGAATTAGATCCTAGCGAAAATTTGGTGAAAATACTTATTAATAGAAACCATGTTAATTGCAAATCAGAGATAAAAACTAGATTTTATAAACCACAATTTTAATGAAAGGCCATCATTAAACTTGCTTGATTATCCACCATTTTTATTTCTCCAAATAGCATAAATCTTGAGAGAGCTTGCAGCTCCTTTTTTTTTTTTAAGTTTTAAATAGATTACTGATATTAATGTAAGTAAATTGATTTTGATTTAATTCTTAGGTTTAGAGATGTTACGACGTTATATGTTCATGCCGTGTGTAGTGGTGGATCCACCATGTGACTAGCAGGGGCTTGAGCCTCCACTAGCCAAAAAATAAATAAATCTAAGAATAAAAGAAGAAAAATATTTTTGGTTTGTAATTAACTCCCATTAAATTTACTAAAATATCCCCTATAATTTATAAATCCATAAAATATAGATTTTAACTTTAAAAATTATAAAATCTTACACTTTAATTAAAAATAATAATAGCTCACCACTTAAAACATTTTTTCTATTCCTAAAAATATGATTAATTCTTCCAATTTTAATAGTAATAGTAGAGTGAACATTTCAATAACGAAATTTGTAAAGAATCATCTTTGGAATTGAATAAGATGAATGATAATTTAGTTGTTCATGTAGGAAATGCTACATTTAATAATATTGATAATGAGTCTATTGTATAACATTTTCAAAATATAAAAATGTGTCGAAAAGAATTATAAATGTATTAACAAATATTTTATATATTCAAAGTTTTAATTTTGTTATTATCTAATTTAGCCCCTGGTAAATTATTATAGTTTGTATCTGCCACTCTTGTGTGTGTGTGTGTGTGTGTTTTGCTATCTAAGAAAGAGGGAAGAGAAAATCAGAAATGAAAATGACAAGCAAGAGAGAGAGTATTAACGAAAAGAGAAAGAAACTATTAATAAAACTAATGAAGCCTTGTCATCAAATCCTCACTAATATATCTGAAAATCTACATTAAATTAATCAATTGACTTCAAAATTTTATGTTCATCTTAATGGTTTTATTTTTAATTGATAGATGTAAGTGGGAGGCCACAGTGCGATCGATTGTGGTAGATGACTTTGACATAATAAGGCAAAGTAGTAATCCTGCACAATTCCAGCAACTTGTATGTAGAAAACTGCGATCATACATAAATAATTACTTTCCGGAATCAACTTAATTTTCCTAATTGGAGAAAACGTACAATGCGGGTAAGCAATTCTATAACTTTCTTATGCACGTTTCCTTTTCTTATAAAATATATTTTCAGAAATGAAACCAAACATGAGTCTTTTTGTTACCCTTATTTTCCTTGAGTTATTTACCCTCGTTCCCATCTGCTTCGCCAATGAAAGCCTTACGCGGATTGCATAGAAAGTGAGAGAAATGCACTTTTAAAATTTAAGCAGGATCTGGAAGATCCTTCAAGCCGGCTTGCCTCTTGGAATGCTGATGGAGATTGCCGTAAATGGGCAGATGTTGTCTGCGACAAATTCACAGGTCATGTCAACCTTCGAAATCCTTTCAATTACCACATTGAGTCTGAATCGGAAGCCCAGTGGAGAGCAGAGTTGTCTGGAAAGCTCGATCTTTCGTTGCTGGATTTGAAGCGTTTGAATTATTTGGACTTGAGCTGTAATAATTTCCAAGTTCAGGATCCTGAGTATCTTGGATCTTTTGGGAATTTAAGATACGTCAATCTATCTGCAGCTGGTTTTTCTGGAAGAATTCCTCACCAACTAGGAAACTTCTCCAATCTGCAATATCTGGACTTGAATGATAATCTTGGTTTACAATGTGAGAATCTTTTGTGGCTATCTGGTCTTTCTTCACTGAAGTACCTTGATTTGAGTGAAGCGGATCTCAGTAAAGTTTCTGATTTGTTACTTGCAACAAACTCACTCCCTTCTTTAAAAATATTGAAGTTGTACAATTGCCAACTTTATCATCTTCCTCCACTATCCTCTGCAAATTTTTTATCTCATCTAACCGCCCTTGATCTTGCCGGAAACTAATTTGACAATTCTGTCATTCTTAGTTGGGTTTTTGGTCTTAGTCATTTAGTCTTCCTCAATCTAGACCATAATAGTTTTCAAGGTCCAATCCCTGATGGATTTAGAAACTTGACATCTCGTAGATATATTGATTTATCATATAACCAATTCAATTCTACACTAGCTTACTGGTTTTCCAAGTTTAGTGGTCTTGAGTACCTTTCTCTTAGTAAAAGTAGCTTGCAAGGTACCATTCCTGGTGGTGGTCTAGGAAACTAGTCTTGTATTAAAACACTCGACCTTTCTGGCAATGAACAACCTGAAGGAAAAATTCCAACATCATTTGAAAAACTTTGTAACATAAGATCACTCTCTGTGTCATATATAAAAATGAGTCAAGAGATATCCCAAGTCTTAGATATTTTCTCTAAATGTGTTGCAAATGAGCTAGTGTCATTGGATTTAAGTGGTTGTTAATTTTCTGGTCATTTTACCAATCAACTTGGCCAATTCAGAAATTTGGAATCTCTTTATCTAAGGGACAACGCTGTTTCGGATCCCATTCCTTGGTCCTTAGGAAATCTTTTGTCTCTGAAAAATCTTGATCTTTCTTATAACAGATTGACTGGTTCTATTACTTGGTCTCTTGGAAAACTTCTATCTTTGATATCTTTATCTCTGTTTGAAAATAAATTGGATGGTCCTATTCCTTCGTCATTAGGAAACCTTTTATCTCCGACTGATCTATGACTGTCTGGTAACAAATTGGATGGTCCTATTCGTTCCTCTTTAGGAAACCTTTCGGCTCTGATAAATCTTGAACTTTCTGATAACAAACTGGATGGTTCCATTCCATTGTCTTTAGGACAACTTTCATCATTAGAACATCTATACTTGTTTTCTAACAATCTGAACGGAACTGTTTCTCAAGTTCATTTTGTTAATCTGACCAAACTAACCTGGCTTGGTGCATCTGGGAACTCACCAATCTTGAAAATCAATCCCCTCCATTTCAACTCGAACGTTTAAAATTGAGCTTGTGTCATTTAGGGCCTCAATTTCCATCGGGGCTTCTTTCACAAAATGTTTTGCATGATTTTGATATATCTAACACAGGAGTTGCAGATATTATTCCTAGCTGGTTTTGGAAATCTGATGTCCATTATAAGTTTTTGCGTCTCTCTCATAACCCAATTCATGGTGGGATTCCATATTTAACCTCTAATTCTGAAATGGCTTTTCTGGATTTTAGTTCAAACAATTTTTCAGGACCTTTGCCTTATTTGTCATTCTTCGACATAAGTGAACTTGATCTTTCAAATAATGCCTTTTCAGGAAACATTTCTCGCTTTATGCAGTCCAGGAGGTTTTTGTCAAACCGCATGCAATTTCTCAAACTTGGTGGAAATTCATTAGCTGGAGATATTTCGGATTGTAAACTTGGTTGGCTTGAATTTAAGTCACAATAAATTCAGTGGTAGCCTTCCAATCTCAATGGGGACTTTAAGTTATGTCCAGTCGCTGGACCTTTCTTGTAACAGATTGTCCGGAGAAATTCCCGAGTCATTTGAGAGTTGTACAGAGTTAGTGGCCTTTGACATAGCTCAAAATGAGTTTATCGGCAATATTCCAATATGGAGAAAGATTTTCAAGTATGATGATTCTCAACTTCAGATCAAATAAGTTTCATGGCCATTTACCTCGTCAGCTTTGTTATTTAATTTCTCTACAAATCTTGGTTCTTGCGGGTAACAGTCTGTCAGGGACAATACCTAGATGTATCAATAACTTGACTGCCATGGCGACAATCAACTACTCTATGGAAAATGCCATAAGCTCTGTAGCTAAGGGACATGTAACATTACTCTAAAACATATTATTAGTTTTTCTTTTTTTAGATAATAGATGATAAATTTGCATCTAAGTGTGTTGATACAAAATTCTAACAGAAAAGGAAAAAACAAAAAGAGGCAAAGATGATACAACACAATGAAATTGCGTTATATCATAGATATTTCAGAGAATTATTTCTCAGGAGATGTTCCTATGGAAGTGACGGATCTCAGAGAATTGCAGTCATTGAATTTCTCACACAATTGTTTTATTGGAAAAATTCCTGAGAATATCGGTGCAAAGAGATCAATAGAGTCTGTTTGGGTAAAATATCAGACAGGCCCCTAAAAGCCCTTCCTGGGTTATGGGATAAATATCAGACAAACCCCTCGAAGCCCTTCCGGCTCAAGCAAGACTCCTGATGGTAACCTAGCCCGAGCAACCCTCGGGTCAAAGCCGGTCAAGGTCGAGAGCTCCTTGCCCGCTCGAGGTCATCCTTCCGGTCAAAGCCGGTCAAGGTCGAGGGCTCCTTGCCCGCTCGAGGACATCCTTCCGGTCAAAGCCGGTCAAGGTCGAGGGTCGAGCACATCGCCTCCGCCGCAGAGATCCACGAGCACACCGGACAAAACCCGACCTAGGACAACCTCGACCCGTTATCTTAGAATCCCGCACACCTTTTGATGTCCGACAAGGGTCCCACATGGTGGAGAGATGACATCGTTGTCTGCTGGTCGAGCACGTGCCACCAAGGTGTCATCATTCCCTGCACGCTTGCCCGACATGGTGATCTGGCCACGTGCATCGGATTAAGGGAACAGCCGCTCATCCCTAGGGAATATTCCGCCAAACCTGACTGTCAGAGGGACCCGGATACCATTAGCGTGGGAGTGCACAGCGAGTGGACAGCCTGAAAAGGAAAAAAGCGGGAAAAGCAGAGTATAAAAGGAAACGAAGGAGAACGGCACAAGGGTTGGCATTTCTAATTCACAAAGAGGTTGAAGAATTTGATTCTCAAAGGTTGGATTCTCCAATTCACAGGTTCTTCCTTTTCAAATCTCTCTCATCTGATTCTCTCTAAAAACACCATACTTATCCAAAAAAGGGGGGGCGATATAATACCCCTTTCATCTTTCCGGTCTCCCTCACTAAGGGAGATACCAAAAAAGAGAAACCCGATCACTGACTTGAGCGTCGGAGGGTTTTCGCCGGGAAACGCCCGGCGACCCCTGACCCGGTTTTCTGTGAGTGCAGGTCCGGGAAATCACTGTTCCGAAGAAGACAGCGGACCCGGACAAAGGAGGCAATCCTGCTCGAACTTATCGCGAGCAGAAGGATTGGGTACTGTTTGAATCCGCGAGCAGAAGGTTCAGACGTTACAGCTCGAGCTGTTTGGAGGTACTGTGGGAAGGTTCGAAACACTGTTGAGGCACGCGTGAAAATCGCATCAACAGAGTCAATTGATTTCTCGGATAACCAACCCTCTGACAAGATCCCTCAAAGTATGTCGAGTTTGACATTTCTGAATCACTTGAATTTATCCAACAACAACCTGATGGGGAAAATTCCTTCAAGCACTCAGCTACAGAGTTTTGACGCATCCTGCTTCACTGGCAATGATCTATATGGATCTCCACTTCCTAAGAATTGTACTGATCAGAATGTTTTAGTACCAGCTGAAAATGAGAACGAAAATGAAGATGAAGTGAACTGGTTGTTGTATGTAAGCATGGCACTTGGATTTGTGGTGGGATTTTGGTGTTTCATACATAGGCCCTTGACTCATCAACCGAAGATGAAGGTACAAGTACTGCCATTTCTTGGATGAACTTTCAGATAAATTTGGCTGCTTTGTTGGGAGACGTTACTAGATCTTTCATGTTTGTACGTGTTGTTCTGTATGTACTTTTAAACAATAAATGAAGTATTATATAATAAAATAAAGGACTTTTTTTTCTTGTGATTCTTCCCACGCCAAAAGTAGGAAGACGTTACCTTAGTCGATTAGACAAGAAAACTTTTACTACAAGGCAAAGTGAAAAAAAAAAAAAAATACTGCGAACTTCCAATCAAAGAACTGAAGGCAGAGAGCGTTTCCTCGAACGATATCCCGTCTATTAATCCCAGTTAACCAAGCAGTCTTCCTTGGGGAAGCAGACAGATATCAATTCTTACTTTGGCCTCATTCATAGTGCAATTTCATGATCATAAATTAACTAATATATTTAATTAAGTCACTCAACAATTCAATGACTTGATTTGAAAAGCACCCCGTCCTGAATATCAAAGAAGTCCAAGTTGGTTCAAAGGGATAAGGCTTTCATGATTTCCAATTTATTATCTGACTTGGAGTCCGGTTGGAGCTACTTAGTTACGTAAAGAAAATAAGAAACTGGGGTCAAACACCATTGATTGATCAAAATATATTGAACAAATCGCTCAATATTGACAATTTGTCATTTCACATCTCCCCGTCTTTAAATATTTCAACTCTTTTAAGGGTTGTATTGCAATTGAAACCAAAGATGGGCGAGGCTCTGTAAGGGGTCTATTGCAATTTATAAATGGTTGGGTGTTTGATATATAATATTGTCGAGTAATAGTTATTGTATATATCCTGCCACGTCAATAATCAAATAGATAATTGCATATTCGCAAAATCAAAAAAATTGGAACATTCAATTCACATTATATTTTTCATAATTAAAGCTTTAGTCCCCCTTTAGTATTGTGGGGTCTTGGCTTAAACGCAACGATTAATGTGATAAAAGAAATCTAATTATAATGTAAAAGTTCATAATCAAGAGAAAAAGTTGGAAAAGCCGAAGCTCGAAGTCCACTCTACTAATGGAAGGCCATAGTAGGGCTGGAACCATTAGAAGTTCGTGACATTAAAGTCCTGACGCTAAATTTCATTTGATCAAATTGACTTGGTCAACTTAATTTTGATAATATCCTCTTATATATAGTTGACTTGTTCACTCTAGTAATGATGATTGCGAGGGTATAGAGGGTTTGATAGGGCTCAATTTAGACCTAGCAATATATTATTCGTTTTGGGCTTAAATAAGGTACGCATAATTTTGTTTATAGGGCATTCATATACCTCAAAATACAATTGCAAATTAATGTATAAATCATCCTTTATAAACTCAACATCTCTCCTGTATTTTTGCCTATGATGTTATATACAATCGTCTTGATCGAGATGGTTTTACCCCGTCGGATATTCATTCTAGTATCTGGAGCACGGAATATATGAAATAGATCACGAAGTATTTGAACTATGATTCATACTTAATATTTAGACCCCTCGGCCGGATTCAAACAATTTTTTCTTCTTTCAAATTCCCCATTTCTGCTTTTATTTTACTCAAAGCACAAACTTGAATAAATGATGATCCAAGGGTTCTTTCTCATGGAATCTTTGGACTTAGTTTGAAGGTTTTATTGAATCATCATGGTTCTAGTATGAATCTGAGGTTTCAATTGATTCATAGGGTCTTAACAAGAAAATTCCTATCAATAATAAAGAAAACAAAAGTAAAGCTGCATTACATACAACTCAAAATAATAAATCAAAGCAAATGAAATAGGTAAATAGAGGATTCAAGAGGCCTGTAATGATCAACATAAAGATAAGCGAGTCGACTTGAATTTTTGGTATTATAATTATAACCACTATGATGTTATATACATCCCATTTTTGCCTATGATGTTATATACACCCCCTTTTCAGTCAGCGTCTTCAGACCTTTTAAGAACTCATCGTCTTCTCTGAAGTTTGTCCCACCATTGTTCAACCTTTGGACCTTAACAAAGCTTTTAAGAACTCAGCGTCTTCTCTGAAGTTTGTCCCACCATCGTTCAACCTTCCTTTGGACCTTAACAAAGCCCGCACAATGTTATTTTTGGAGTGCCCATGCACCTAAAATACGTCTTACCAATTAAGGTGTAGATCACCTCTTATAAACCCAACATCTCTCTCGTACTTAATCGATGTGGGATTATCTGTTTTGGACTTTAACATTTTGTCCATCTTATAATACTGCAAAAATGTCAATTTTCCAGAATCACTGGGCATTATTCAAAAATTCATTAAAAATAAAATACAAGACATTTTTCATAACACAAGTTTTCTTAAATCAAAGTGAAAAATTTTAAATAATTTTCAAAGTGAGTGAGGGTCATAAAAATCCAACACAATAATCTTTTAATTCTCATGGTTTGCATTTAAAGTTAAGATATTTTAAATTTATCTCCAATTCTTCTCTCAAGCAAAATATCCAATTCAAACGATACAACTTGATATAACGTATTACTCATGGTCAACTAAGAAAAAGATTTTATTCTTCTTCTCTTTTTCTTTTCTTTTCTCTCTTTTATCTCCATTTTTTTCTTCGTTTCATTGTCTCTCACTATCTCTCTCTTACTCTTTGTAGCGTGTTATTTTTTCTTATTTCTCTTCTCTTAGTCATTAATGAGAAATGCAAGACATCTTATTCTTTTTATACTAGGGTTACAAAGATATTGTAGAGTAAAAATCACTAAAATACTTTCTTAATGAAATAACACCCCTAGGCAAACCCCACATCGACAAAGCACGGGAGAGATGATGAGTTTATAAGAGGTGATCTACACCTTAATTGGTAAGACGCATTTTGGGGTGCATGGCACCCTAGAAATAAAATCATTTGGGTATTGTTAAGGTTTAAAGCAGACAATATCTTGTCAGATTTAGATTAGGTCGTAACAGATGGTATCAGAGCGACTCTGTATGTCCTCTAGAATGATAGTGGGGTAAACTTCAAGGGGAACGTTGAGTCCCTAAAGGGAGATGTATATAACACCCTAGGTAAATCCCACATCGATCGATAAAGTACGGGAGAGATGCTGGGTTTGTAAGGGGTGATCTACATCTTAGTTGGCAAGATGCATTTTAGAGTGTATGGGCTCTCTAAAAACAAATCATGTGAGTTTTGTTAAGGTCTAAAGTGAACAATATCTTGCCAGATCTGGGTAGGGTAATAACAGAGCGATTAGCTACATTGAAGACTTGATGCTTTTGGAATGTACAATCTAAACAAAGAGAACGTAAATAGCTAGCAATATAATAACATTCTCATAAACATTCATTCTCTTATGATTTCTATTCAGATATAAAGCAATGAAACCAAACATGAGTATTTGTGATGCCCTTGTTTTCCTCGAGTTATTGTTATAGCTATCGTGATATCACTATTTGCTTCTGCACTGGCTCCTTTGACATGGGTTACATAGAAAATGGAAAGAAACTCTTTTAAAGGTGAAGCAAGATTTCAAAGATCCTTCAAATTTCCTTGCCTCACGGAACACTGATGAGGGAGAATTTTATAAATGGGCTAGTGTTGTTTGTAACAACTTCACAGGCCTTGTTACTGAGCTCAACCTTGGAAATCCTTTCAATTATCTCAGACCTGTTGTTGAAATACATGCTAATTACAATTTACAAGAAGTCAAAACTGGTCGGTAAGGTAAATCCCTCTTTGGTTGATTTCAAGCTTTTGATTCACGAAATCCAAATTTCCAAATATCTTCAATCTCTCTTAAGCCAGATTTAGCGGATTGGTTCCACACCAACTTGGAAGTCTGCCTTATTTGCAATACCTTTGACCTCGTTGTTGGTAGACTCACTTTACCTTCTTGAGTACCTGACTCTTAGTCCATGTTTGGTTGGAAGAAATGGTAGGAGAGAAAAAGAATGAAAAGGAAAGAGGAGGAGAGAAAACTAGTAAAAAAATAGAGTTAATCTCATTTTCATTGTTTGGTTGGGACATGAATTTTATCTTTCTCCTCTTATTTCTTTCCTCTCCTCTCCTCTCTTTATATTTCTTCAAACCAAACATGCCCTTAAAGTTGACTAAAAAAGCCTGGTCAGACCAGTTCGTAGGCCAGTAGGTGAGGCCCAATTGCTCCTGAGTTGGGCATAAGCAATGAAGCCCGGTCTTAGGCCTAGCCTGCTTATTATTCTTTAAAAAATTAAGATAAAATTAATATATTAAAATCTTTAATAAAATAAAATAATGACATAAAAAATTTTATTGCTTGTGTATTTTTATTTGTGAACTGTGGTTAATTATGAACTTATGATGTTAGTATATACTAGTGTTTATTGAATTATGAGGTTAGTTGTGTTGTTTTGGTAGTTTTTATGAGTAGTGTTCTGTTGAACATGAAATTACATATTATTTGCAAACTTCATTTTTCTAGGGAGGTTTTGTCCAATGAAAGGGAGATCAAACCATCCAAGTGCTCTACGATCCCGCCGACCATGCCTAAAAAATGCATACAATGAAGTCCAGAGGTGAATATGATTAGTAAAGACAACATTCACGAGCATTCCAATGCCTATGTTGACCGTAATGTTGATATAGAAAAAGATGAGAGTGGATGGAAAACTGTGAGCCATCTTGAGGATCAAAACTCAAGTTGTTCACCAGACGAGAGTGCCCCATCCATAAAAAATTGTTGAGATAGTAATTTTCCTGGGATTGTAATGGAGTTGGAGGATAACGGATATGAAGGAACTCCCATCACTAAAATCAGTGAAGTCTGCTCGGTCCCGACTAAACAATTGAAGAAGGTATCATCCATAGCAAGGCTTTGGACATCAGGCCCGAAAAATGGGGATAAGTACAAAATATTCACAGTTGAGGGTACCAAGGGCAGGCTTTCGGTTTCAAATGGAAGATTACCTAATGGGAGTCCAGCATCTTTGTAAGGTAATTTATGGGTGAAGTAGAACCACAGCTAAATGAGATTGAAAGAAAAATAAAGAGCAAGCACAAATTTAGACACTAGAAATTACGTGATTTGGCTTATAGCCTACATCCACTGGTAAAAACAAAAGGAAATAATTTTATTATACTGGAAAAATAATAACTTCTCTCTAACAATAGAAGAGAATAATTATACTATCTCTATAACTAGGAGAAAAATTATTCTCACTTCCCAATACCCCAATTACACCTAATACTAAGAGTACTTATTTAACTCTCAAAATTCTCTCTAATACAAGGGCAATAAATTTTATGGGATGATTGAAATGAAGGAAGAGACTCTCAATTTATAGCCACATTTTGGCACCGCATGCCGTGTTGAAAGTTGGGCATCGCCCATCTAGAAGGGCGGTGGCGGTGCCCGTGCCCAAATTTGACATTCTCCCACTTGGAGATTTGATTGAGAACCAATCAATCTTCACACCATCCTTTATGCTTTGCCATTGACATATTGCTTACGTTTCTGTTAGGCTACAAGAGGATTTACTCCATATAAACTTGTGAGTAATGATTGGCTTAGTCACAACATCTGCTAGGTTCTCCTTGGTATGGATTTTCTGTAAATCTACACTTTCATCTTCCACTACTTCTCGAACGAAGTGATATTGAACCCCTATATGTTTTGTCCTAGAATGAAAAGCTGGTCTTATATGTTCTGTAAATCACCATGTATCGACTAACTGCTCCCACTGTTTGTGCAATGTCTGGTCTTGTACAAATCATAGCGAACATCAAACTTTCCACTGCTGATGCATATAGTACTCGAGACATCTCCTTCCTCCCTGCTTCATTGCTAGGATACATACTTGAGGATAACTTGAAATTAACAGGTAGTGAGGTAGAAATTGGCTTACAATCTTGCATGTTGAAGTGTCGCAAGATTTTCTTCAAGTAATTCTTCCGTGAAAGCCAAATCTTCCTCGTTATTTCTGTCTCGGTAAATTTGCTTCCCTAGAATCTTGTTTGCTGGTCCCAAGTCCTTCATTTCAAATTCCCTGACCAACTGTGCCTTTAATTCTTGGACTTAATCTTTATTGGGGCCTGCGACCAACATGTCATCCACATACAACAGCAAAATGATAAAATCATTATCTTCAAATCTCTTGTAATAAGCACAATGGTCTGAACTGAGTCTGTTGTATCCGAGGCTCATGATGAAGGAATCAAATCTCTTATACCAATATCTTGTCGCATGTTTGAGACCGTATGGAGATTTGTTCAATCTACAAACCAAGTTCTCCTTGCCTGTTTCAGCAAAACCTTCTGGTTGGAGCATATAAATCTCTTCTTCAAGTTTTCTATGAAGAAATGCAGTTTTCACATCTAACTGTTCTAGATGTAGGTCGAATGTAGCACACATTGCCAAGACTACTCTGACTTTTATGAGTCGAACTACTAGAGAAAATATCTCATTGAAGTCAATACCTTCTTTCTGAGCATATCTCTTTACCACTAATCTTGCACGATACCGCTCTACATGATTATTGCCATCACGTTTGATCTTGTAGACCCATTTGTTTCCAATGGCTTTTCTTTCATGTGGCAATGACACAACTTCCTATGTCTTGTTTTTGTGTAGAGCTTCAATTTCTTCATGCATTGCTGTCGTCCACAAAGTAACATCTGAGCTGTTTAAACCTTCATGGAAAGTTGATGGCTCTCCATCCTCTGTTAAAAGACAATATGCAACATTAATCTCTGTAACATACTCTGAGTGCCAAGTTGGTGGTCGTCTCTCTCAAGTTGACCGACAAATTTCTAGAGCCTCGCGACTCGATCGGTTTTGTTCCTCGTGCTCGATGCCGCTTCGTAAGACTCTGAATCTTCTTGACTATTTTCTACATATACCGATGTAGTCTCTAACTTTTCTTTCACTATATTATCATCCCCATATTTCTTTTGCAATTGATCTTCTACAAAGACAACATCTCTGCTGATGACAATTTTATGGGCAGTGGGATCCCACAGACGATACCTTTTTACACCATCAGCACACCCCAAAAAGATACACCTCCTAGATTTTGGATCTAGCTTTATTCTTTCTCGGGCATTATACATTACATATACAGGACATCCAAATGTATGTAAATGTGAGTAATCAGCTGGCTTACCTGTCCACATCTCCATCGACGTCTTCAACTCAATAGCTGTTGATAGAGACCGATTTACCATATAACAGGCATTTTTTGCTGCTTCAGCCCAAAATAAGTTAGGTAGACTAGCAATCCTCAACATAGCTCTTATCCTCTCAATAAGAGTTCTGTTCATCCGCTCCGCCACTCCATTTTGTTGAGGAGTGTATGCCGCTATAAACTGCCTCTGAATACCTTCTTGCTTACAATATGCAAGAAATGCACCATCTGTATACTCTCCACCATTATCTGTTCTTAAGCACTTGATCTTTTTCTCGGATTCAAGTTCAACCCGCGCTTTGAATTCCTTGAATACTGGAAATACATTTGACTTTTTATTGATTGGATACACCCAACATCTCTTGGAGTAATCATCAATAAAAGTAACGAAGTACTTTGCACCTTCTTGGGATAAATCCGATGATTCCCAAACATCAGAATGAACTAAGTCGAGAATGCATTTACTTCTAGCATGAGATCTGCTAAATTTCAATCTATGCTATTTACTTGTAACACAATGCTCGAAAATGGTAAACTTACTGATTTGAGTCCCGGAAGCAGCTTTCACTGAGATAGAATCTTCAAACCTTGTTCTGACATGTGGCCAAATCTGAGATGCCACATCATCGCTAACTCTTCTCCATTTAACGTCACACACGCATCAGCTTCCTGTAGTGTTTTTCCTTGAAGCATGAATAGATTCGCGACCGATCTTTTCTGCCTTCATTAACACAAGCGCTCCTTTGACAATTTTTATTATCTCATTTTCAATATGGACTTTACACCCAAGACTATCTATTTGTCCTAAAGACAATAGATTTTTCTTCAGGCCTTTGACATATCGTACCTCCTAAATTGTGCGAATTGTACCATCATACATTTTTATTTTGACAGTACCAATACCAGCGATCTCCATGGTATGGTCATTGCCCATGTATACAGATCCTCCTGAGATTGGTTCATACGTGTGGAACCATTCTCTCCGAGAGGTCATGTGCCATGTTACTCCTGAGTCTATGAGCCAGACGTCAGCTAACCGCTTTTTGTCTTCTGTAACAGCTGCTGCCTCGCTATAGAGAATTTCGCCATCATCCGAAGTACTAGCCACACAACCCCGAGCATTTGATGACTCAGGTACTTTATTCTCTCTACTCTTCTGATTGCTCCAACATTCTTTCTTCACATGGCCTTTCTTGCCACAATTGTAGCATTTTACATTCTTCTTACTTCTGGATTTTAATCTACCATGATTGTAACTCTCACTGGGGCCACGTTATGTTGATCTCACTCTCGTCACCAATAGCGTTTCTGCTTGCTGCGAACTTGCATGTCTATCTTCTTTGGTCTTACGCCTGCTTTCCTCATTTAAGATGGAGGCTGCAACATCATCAAAAACTAGACTGTCAGTCGGATTGTTGTTCGTCAGATTGATGATGAGTTGATCATACGAATCTGGTAGACTTTAAAGTAGAAGCTTCGCACGTTCATTTTCCTCTATTTTATGACCCAACGTTGTGAGTTGCGAAAATAAAGTCTTCAAGGTGTTGATATGGTCGGTTCATCGATGTAAATTCAGTCATACGAAGAGTATAGAGTCTCCTATTTAAAAAGATCTTGTTGTGCAACGACTTAGTCTCGTATAATTTTGTGAGAGTATCCCATATTTCCTTCGCTGTCCTTTTCTCTGCCACACTGGATAACACCTCATCTGCAAGTGCTAAGTGTAGATTAGCAATTGCATTGCCGTCTATCTCGTTCCACTTGGCATCATCAGTTATTTTAATGGATCTTTCTCTAATTGCTGCCAAACAATTATTTTTTCTCAAAATAGCTTTCATCTTTATTTTTCATAACGAGAAATTATTTCCGTTAAACTTCTCAATCTCGTATTTTGCCGCCATTATTTTCACCACGAACTACCTTTGTTAGGATCGGCTCTCACTGTTTCACGTGTACAGTACCGTATATATGAATAGTAACTATATATGTGAACAGTAGCTACGATTACAAAAAATGCAACCTGGCTCTGATACCACTGTAAGGTAATTTATGGGTGAAGTAGAACCACAGCTAAATGAGATTGGAAGAAAAATAAAGAGCAAGCATAAATTTGGACACTAGAAATTACGTGGTTTGGCTTATAGCCTACATCCACGGGCAAAGACAGAAGGAAATAATGTTATTATACTAGAAAAATAATAACTTCTCTCTAATAATAGAAGAGAATAATTATACGCTCTCTATAACTGGGAGAAAAACTATTCTCACTTCCCAATACCCCAATTACACTCAATACTAAGAGTACTTATTTAACTCTTAAAATTCTCTTTAATACAAGAGGAAATAAATTTTCTGGGATAATTGAAATGAGGGAAGAGGCTCTCAATTTATAGCCACATTTTGACTACTATTTATTATTTATTTATTTTTTATTATTTTATTTTATTATATTTTTTTCTTTTTCAACACGGCACATGCTGTCGTGTTGAAAGTTGGGCACCGCCCATCTAGAAGAGGCGATGGCGGTGCCCAACTTTGACAATCTCCAAACGGAGTCGGTAATGGTGAGCTTAGTCCCTCGATTTAGGGCTGTGGAGTTCGCCTGACTCGGAAACCCTCGCGATAACTCAAGGCATGAAAGGGTGCATTGAATGGCCTCGAGTTGCCCAAAAGAATAGTTTGAAGGCAAAGCTTCTGGAGGCAAGGATGGAAAGTCAGAAGGTCCAGTTGCGGCAGGTTCTTAAACAAAAGATCTAGGAGCAGCAGCTAGTGAATTTGAAGGGCCAAGCTTGCTCATCAAAGTATGGATCCCACCTTCTCTGCCAGTCAAAGCTGCTGCTCAAAAGGTTGCAGAAAGAGCTTGTGAATAAGTATAATAGATGTTCCCATGGACTTGCTTATATGCTGATCTCCAATTTTCTTTTATAAATCATGCAATGCCAAGAGTTTTGTTCCATTGTCATAAAGCCAAAATATTGGAAATAACAACCTTGGTTCAACATTTGGGTCATCTTATTGTCAATGAGGAGCTGTAATTTTATTTGTTGGAAGTATAGCAATTTTCTTTTCAAGTTATGTAGTCCAGGAATCAGAATTGTGTTATTGTGCTGTATCTTTGAAACTCTTGGGAGGACACAATCAATGAAATCAAATTTATGATAGAGACCAAAACCCACATCTTCCCTTCTCTAAGATGACTCACTTTAGGCAATTTGTCCGCAGGTTCAATGGTGGGCTGGTGTTTTCAACAATGTTGATGGCGCCAAATTGCGCTCCCACGAGGACTTTTTTCTTTTTATAAAATTTGTGAAATATTGTGCGAGTAACTTTCTTAAGGTCGAGTTGCGGCAGGTTCTTAGACAAAGATCTAGTAGTAGTAGTAGCTAGTGAATTTGACGACCCAAGCTTGCTCCTTAAGGTATGTAAGGATCCCACCTTCTTCTCTGCTAGTCAAAGCTTCAGCTCAAAAGGCTGCAAAAACAGCTTGTGAATAAGTATAGTAAATGTTCCCATGGACTTGCTTATATGCTGATCTCCAATTTTCCTGAATAAATCATGCAATGCCAAGAGTTTTGTTCTATTATCATAAAGCCAAAATATTGGAAATAACGACCTTGGTTCAGCATTTGGTTCTCGCTTTGTCAATGAGGAGCTGTAATTTTACTCGTCGGAAGTATAGGCGCAATTTTCTTTTCTAGTTATGTAGTCCAGGAGTCAGAATTATGCTATTGTGCTGTTTCGTTGGAACTCTCCAGGACACAATCAATGAAATCAAATTTTAAGATAAAGACCAAAACCTATGTAGCCCTTCCCCTCTCTATATTGATTCATTTTTTACAATTATGCCACAAGTTCAATGGTGGGCTGGTGTTTTCAGCAATGTTGAACGTGCCAGAGTTCTCACGATGATTTTTTTTTTTTTTCCATAAAATATGTGAAATATTGTACCAGTAACTTTCTCTCTAATGTTAGTACTTTTTAAGCTAGTTTTGTTATTATGTATGATCACTTCTCTCTATCACGTAAATAGTAGGTTAGGTTCGGCTCCAATTTACAGCCATGGCCAATTCAAGAAATGATCTATAACGGATTTTAGGTCGTACTACACTAATCAACTACTTAGATAGATAACGAATGAGGTGCCGTTCATCTTAATTGTTTGACAACTAAACTTAAGAGAGAGGTATATATCCCATAATCCTATATGAAATGTAACATCAAATTTTATTAAAAACATAAATAACTAAACATATAACATGCAAGTGCAACATTAACTAGAAGTCGAAGTTTCCAGACGTCAACTTCGTAATTCGTTGAAGCAAAAATCATTGGATCAGCTTGCCCTTTCTTTTTGGGTGGTTATTATTAATTTAGTTTGTTATTGTTATTTCTTTTTCTTGGCAAAGACTTGACTGCAGCTTATTGGGTTGATAGGGTGGTAGCCGGTAGGTACACCCTCTTACTAAGACTGAGTTACAAAAAGCTGAAGTTCAATACTGCCGGTTCAGATCGGTCATTTATTATAGAAAAACTCTTGAGAGAGAAAAGGCTGAAAAAAATTAAAGAAAGAAATGGAAGAGAGAGAGTAGGTGGGTAGAGAGAGAGGGCAAAATTCTCTCAACTTTCTCTCCTCTAAGCATTGCTCCTTATTATATCTCACTTCGTGTATTTTATTAGACAAATTTCATTTTAACTCTGTACAATAGTTTAAAATTGCATCTTGTATTCTTATAATGAATTTCCAGCAGAAATTTCTATTCCAAATTAGATAGACGTACACGTTACAAGGGGTAGCACTAGGACATTATTAATTGCCAACGATATGACAACATTCTATTATTTATAAGCACATAATTTCCTTTTTCTTATTATTTCCATTAACAGAAAATGAAACCAAACAAGAGTGTTTTTGTTGGCCTTTTTCTCGTGGAGCTATTTGCTATAGCCACCATGATCAACATTAGCTTCTGCAAGGAAACCCCTTGCATAGAAAGTGAGAGAAAACCGATTTTAAAGTTGAAGCATGATCTCGGAGATTCTTCAAATCGCCTTGCCTCTTGGATTGGTGATAAAGGAGATTGCTGTAAATGGGGTGGTGTTGTGTGTAGCAACTTCACAGACCATGTCCTTGAGCTCAACCTCCAAAATCCTTTCAGTCCTGATGATGATGAGACTTAACGGAGGTCAGAGCTGGTTGGTAAGATAAATCCATCTTTGGTTGATTTAGAGCATTTGATACACTTGGAATTAAGTGGTAATGATTTTCAGGGAATTCAGATTCCCAAATATCTTGCATCTCTTGAGAAGCTAAGGTACGTCAATCTCTCTGGAGCTGGATTTGCAGGAATGGTTCCTCATCAACTTGGGAATCTCTCAAATCTGCAATATCCTGATCTTACATGCGATTATTATCAGTTACAAGTTGACAGTTTTTCATGGCTCTCTGGTCTTTCATTGCTAGCGCACCTCCATCTGAGTTGGTTGAACCTCACTAAAGCCTCTGATTGGTTACTGTCGATAAACCCACTCTCTTCTCTAAAAGAATTGAAGTTGTCCTACTGCAACTCCATCACTTTCCTCCATTATCCTCTGCAATTGCAAATTTCTCCTCCCTTAAGGCCCTAGATCTTTCCGGAAACAAGTTTGATAACACTTCCATTCCTAACTGGGTTTTTGGCCTGAGTCATTTAGTCTTTCTTGATCTAAGCGATAATAAATTTCTTGGTCAAATCCTCAGTGGACTAGAAAACTTGAAGTCTCTGAGACATCTTGATTTATCTTTAAACCAATTCAATTCTACAATACCTGTCTGGTTGTCTAAGCTTAATGATCTTGAATTCCTTTCTCTTCGTGAAAATAGTTTGCAAGGTAGAATTTCATTAGTTATTCTAGAAAACTTGACTAATTCAACCAGAACACCCGACCTTGCTTTCAATGAACAACTTGGAGGGAAAATTCCAAATACGTCTGCAAGATTTTGTAAGTTGAGATCCATTGATATCTCGTATGTCAAATTGAATCAAGATATCTCACAAGTCTTAGATTTTTTCTCTGCATGTGGTTCTCATGCACTAGAGTCATTGGTTTTGAGCAGTTGTCAAATTTCTGGTCACTTGACAAATCAACTCGTGATATTTAAAAATCTCCAAACGCTTGACCTTTCCAATAATGCAGTGAATGGTTCTATTCCGCTATTTTTGGGACAAATTTCATTGTTGGAATATCTAGACTTGTCCAACAATAAGTTGAACGGAATTGTTTCTGAAATTCACTTTCTCAATCTAACAAAATTGACACTTTTTAATGCATATGGAAACTCACTGATCTTCAAAATAAATCCTAATTGGGTTCCTCCTCCTCAACTCACAACCTTGCGATTGAGGTCATGTCATTTGGGGCCTCAATTTCCGTCAGGGCTTCAATCACAAAAACAATTGTTTGATTTGGATATATCCAGCACAAAAATCTCAGCCAAAGTTCCTCGTGGTTTTTGGAATTCTATTTTCCAGTATAATTATTTAAATATCTCTAATAACCAAATTTATGGTGGGATTCCAAAGTTTGACAGTCCATTATTGCCTCTTATTTCGTCACTGGTTTCAATATTCGATCTTTCCAATAATGCATTATCGGGATGCATTTTCCATCTCATATGTCAGAGGAAGAATTTCTCAAGAACATTGAATTTCTCAAACTCTCCAAAAATCATTTTTCTGGAGACATACCTGATTGTTGTATGAATTGGCCTAGGTTGCGTATGTTGAATTTAGGCAACAACAACTTTTTAGGCAGCCTTCCGATGTCTATTGGAACTTTAACTTCTCCTATGTCTTTGAACCTCCGAAATAATAGATTGTCTGGAATAATACCAACGTCATTTAAAAATTTTTCATATTTGGAAGCACTTGACATGGGTGAAAATGAATTTGTCGGCAATATTCCAACATGGATGGGAGAAAGATTTTCAGTATTGATGATTCTCAAACTTCGATCAAACAAGTTTCACGGTGATTTTCCCACTGAAATTTGTCGTCTAGCTTCTCTACAAATCTTAGATGTTGCTTATAACAGTATCTCAGGAACCATACCAAGATGCATCAATAACAGTATCTCAGGAACCATACCAAGATGCATCAACAACTTCTCTGCTATGACGAGAACAGACTCATCTGATCAGGACAACATTATATTCTATGCTTCAATGGGGGACAACAAAATTGTTGAGGATGCATGGTTTGTGGCGAAAGGGTTTTTGGTTGATTATAAATCCATTCTTAATTTGGTGAGAAGCATTGACATTTCCAGGAATAATTTTTCTGGAGAAATGCCCATAGAATTGACATACCTTCAAAGCTTGCGATCATTGAATTTGTCGCACAACTTATTTACCGGAAGAAATCCTAATAATATTGGTGTTATGAGATCAATTGAATCCTTCGACTTCTCGACAAACCAACTTTCAGGTCAGATTCCTCAAAGTATGTCAAATTTGTCATTTCTTAGTTACTTGAACCTATCCAATAACAACTTGGATGGAGAAATTCCTTCAAGCACTCAATTGCAAAGTTTTGGTGCATCATCTTTTGCTGGCAATGACCTATGCGGAGCTCCACTTTCAAATTGTACTGAGAAGAATGTTTTGGTACCTGAAGATGAAAATGGAAATGGAAACGAAGATGATGAAGATGGAGTGGACTGGCTGTTCTATGTAAGCATGGCACTTGGATTTGTGGTGGGATTTTGGGGTTTCATAGTTCCTTTACTTATCATTAGAAGATGGAGGTACGAATAGTGTCATTTCTTGGACAGCATTGGGGATAAATTTCGCTGCGTTGCAAGAAAATGCTACTAGATCTTTCATGTTTGTACGTGTGCTATTCTATGTACTTAATCGAGAAATAAAGCATTACAGTAAAATAAGGAACACTTTTCCTGTGATTGAAGAGGAATTTAAACTGATGCGAAACTCCTTTCAAAAGGCTAAAGTAGGCGGAGGTTGTCCTATAGCTGAATGTAATAATACCAATCACACGTGTCTACAAATGACCATTTAAAGGCTTCTGCTAAATTGTGTAGAATAGTTAACAAGATTATTCGGAGTCACTAATAAGAAAATTTTCAACAGTCAGTCAATGAATAAGTAAACTAGATTCAAAGGAAAAGCACTCAACCTTGCATCCAACAGAAATTTCCAATAAATACATGATTTTATAACAAGTTTCATAATACTATTATCTGAATGAATCTTTTAATTTGTTACTGCACACAACATTCCATCACAACATTTATCAATGAAATCAATAACAATTTTATTGGTTCTTTGAGAAGTCAATGAACTCTGGCTCAAAGAGAAAGAGCCAACTCATAAAATGAGTTACTTTTGCTACATGGTTACCATATCATCTATATTCCTGAAAATTGACATGGCCAGTCGCTTGAGCATGCTCGACAGCCTCCTGAAGATTCACATAAAATTATTTCAAGTTGAAAACATAAATTTTACGAAAAGATGCTGAGTGAGTGAGAAATAACGTGGAGAGAAATTTAGTGGCAAAAATGATATTTTCTTTTTTCATTTGGAATTCAACAATAGCATAGATAGAATCACCTTCTGTCCAATTACTCCAATTTGGCATACCCCACAACGCAATGTGAAGTTGGCAGTGTCTGTATAGCTCCTTTTCCTAAGGAATAGTAAGAAAATCAAAACTTGATAATGTATAAATAGTGAATATCAATATTCTATAATGAAAGAAAACAATTCATCACAGGATAAAGGTAAAGACAAATAAAATGCCTCCAAATCAGTAACACGTAACTCAATTTTCTGGAAATTAGGTTAACCTCACCTTGGTCCTTGAAAATGCAATACCTGATATGCATGTACACTCACATATATTGGAAGAAAAAACATGTCAAAGAAGGCAGGGATTTGGTAACCTCAATTAAATGTCCTCATAACATAGCTAATATCTCGACATTCTCACCATGCAGAAATGAACAAATGAATCTGAATGATAAATTGGTAAATTAAACAGCAGGTTAAAGAAGCTCAAAAATAGTCCATTATCATTTAAAAGTCCTAATTTCCAGCCTTAAATAGCTGGACAACAAATGTGTGTTTGAATATGTTTACCTTTCTTATTTGAGTATGAAAATATTAAACATTTATCACAGGAAACAATACATCTATGACCTAGAATACTACCTTTGTTCCTCTTTAACAAGTTTCAGAGCTAGCTCTTCTGCTGGCCCAATGGTCCTGCTCTTCCGTACAGGAACTATAGTCTGATCAAACTCCTCTGGAGCTCCCTCAAATGGAGATATCTGCAGATACATCATACAAAAATCAAGCACTCATAAGTTTAATAGAATTTTAAGACAGCATAAGAATTAAGAGGAGCAACAATAGAGGGGAACAAACTTATGAAAGCATGGTACAACGTGAAAGATTAATCAGCATCACTTGATAGGAAAATAATAAAGCAAGTTCAGGGGAACTTTAATTAAAAGCAAGTTCTGAAACTTTTTTGCACATGCAACTTTGAGTTATGGGATTTTTAAAATTTTCTGATTTAACAACCAGCAGAACAAATAAGAAGAAAATAATTATAGGAAATTAATCATAAAACATCATACAGCTAAAGCATCATAGTGAAGCCCGTCGTAGATGAGCA
Source organism: Murraya koenigii (assembly GCA_025617385.1). Classification (NCBI taxonomy): domain Eukaryota; kingdom Viridiplantae; phylum Streptophyta; class Magnoliopsida; order Sapindales; family Rutaceae; genus Murraya; species Murraya koenigii. Next base: position 22,349,576 of record CM046817.1, read on the forward strand.
TAACTCTTTCAGAATACTTCTTTTCCTGTCAATGAGAACACGGGAAAAAGGAGCGAAAAAGGGACATTCAGTAATGCTGAACTCGCCACAATCTCATGCACAAAGGATGCAAGAAAACTACTAACCTGACCATACAAATCACATCTTGTGGTCTGAATATCATATGCTGCAATTTCACGTCCATAATAATCTGCTAATATCGAAAGCTCAATGGCACCTTCAAATCAAACATAAAGTAAAAGTCACCACAATAAGTCAATGAATAGCCTAAACAACATCATAGTTGTTCTGATTGTGACCCAACATTTATGCAGGGAGCGAGAGGATAGAAGAATAACTATGGCAGAGGTAGATACTGCTAATATATACTACAAATGAAAAGCCAGCAGTTGCAAGATGCTGCCTTAGTTTTATACAGAAAAAATTAGACTCATGTTCTACAAAAGCATGCCTAGTTGGGGAGGAAAGGAGTTCACCACACCTCCCCACTTCTCTGAGTCCTGAATCCAAGAACAATACTCTTGATTTGACTTTCCAAGAAATGCCTCAGAATATTTTACTGGATCACTTGCCACTGTTGCTGCTATAACCTTCAAAAGATAATCGATTATACTGCTCAGAAAATTAATAAATAACAAAGGCAATAAATAATGTCATTAATTTATACAAACTTGCCTATGAAAATATTTGGTTAGTCTCATGCCTCGCAATTATGAGAATTTGATCTACATACTTCAATTGGTATTAACCATTTAAAAACCTACATAAAGTGTATTTGAACGACTAGTCTGTAAGCATACATGAGGTAGACGCACAGCTGACAGCTCAACTATATTTCCATACAAATGTATTCCATCCACCATTAACTGAGGCTAAAAGTATTTGACTAGAGCCATCCCATGCCAAAAGGTGACATCTTAATCAGGAGTATGAGAAGTTCTCATGTTTTAGACTTTGACAAGTATCAAGATGTCAACATGATAGCATACAGCACTATGACTCCAGACACGTCAGTGTCATGCCATGATGATTTCATTATATGCCCACCCACTAGAAGTTCTGGATAAGATCCCTTGAAAAATGATTGCTGTAGAATCAGATGCCACTCACTAGAAAGAGGGTTGATTCTAAAAAAACATGGGCTTGAAAGAATTTCACTACCATATTATCTGCGTATTTCAGTAACTATTTTACAATCTTTTCCATTCAGCTTATCATTTGGACGAGGCTCACTTAAGAACAAACCCAGTAATCAAATAAATCCAATAAAATCAAGACCTAAAACTTCAATTATGGAACAAAAACTCCCTTTCATTCAGTGCAGTCATGAGAAGGTACAGAGAGATACACAGATGAAAATTTAATAGAATAGATCAACATAGATGTGGAAGATAAGGTGCAGTTACAGAAGATATGGCATCATGTATTAACCAAACATATGTCCCCTAGGAAAGATCTAAAGGAAAAAGAGGATTTCTATAATTGACCTACGTAGCTAAGTCACAAAGTCATGGCCGACTCCCCACTGAACTAAAGATTTGTTCCATAGCACCTCGTATGGAACCTTCTCAGAAAAAATAACTCAATCTAATGGCCACGAGAATTCCATCCCACTTCTCCCCACAAGCTTAATCAACATTTATAACTAAAGGTCAGCAGTATACTTCCAAAATAGAAGAAACTAGTTCATAAGAGTTTCTATATATTCTCCAAGGTTCTTCTGTATGTAATGGATTAGATTGCAATGAAATCAAACAAAAATTAATTAACCAACTCAACTTTGTTATTTAGGATTCTAAACGTGGGTTGTACATTAAAAGAAACTCACGAGGTAAAAAGAACTATAACATACTACCAAATAAAGAAAATGAAACTTGATATCGGAACTCCAATTACACTTTCTCCCAGCTCATCATGATATTCCTTTAGATACATGTTTCCGAGTTTCCAAAAGTCTTGATATTATTAATCGCATGAATAACTAATGAGGTATATTTCGTCAGCTGTATGGAAAGCTTTATAAGAGCACCATCTAGGCCATATCTTCCTTTAAATTTTAGATGATCGTGCTCCTTTTTGTTGCAAGCACCAATTTTCTTTTTCCTTGTGCTTTCGGACTTTCAACTTCTCTTATTACTCATAGGTTATCAGACCATGCATGTTGCATTTGTTCTCAAATTAATAAATAAAATTAAAGATTGACAGCTTGATGCAGGATTGGTGGAGTGTGTAATTTGCAGTTAAACCTTAATAAGTTCAAGTTTGATGTGTAGCCAAACATATTTTAGTTTGATTTCCTTTTCTGACGTATGTATGAATTATATAGCATTTTAATGAGGTACATTAAACCGTTGCACTATTATACCCCACCAATCCTCGAAGCTGTATTTAAGTTTTTCAATCAAATACTCCAAACTCACTGCGAATTGAAATCAGAAAGAATGAAATCTACAACGAACAATGTTGTTAGCAAAAAGAAAATGTTAAAGATAAGAACCTGTCTCAACTCAGGAGCTTTGTTTTTGTCATGTTCCATAACATACCTGTAAACGAAAAAGGCAAAAGAACAACGATCAAACAAAACCCCAAGCTCACCTTACTGAACATAATAGCAAGTTCACAACTTTAATTGCTATACCATACCCAACAGCATTAAATAGGCAACTATTGTCTGAGGGAATGACCCTTCTAACGATAATACCTTCCATCTTATATAGCAATATTGCACCTGAAACCAATCAATGAATCACAATTATATCAACGACTTTAAATTCTGAAGCAGAAGCATAAATAAGGTAAAAAAACCTGAAAAAAATCATCACAAAACAAATCCTTTTGAGTATATGAAAATCAATCAAGCAAGAAGCCAATTTTACTGAAACTTATTGATCTCTCGGATATATAAACTATGGAAGGCAAAAAAAAATACAAAAAAGAGGGTAAAAATTAAATAAATTTTCCCCATAAAATTACATAAACATAATCAAATTCAATTAAAGAAAATAAAAATCTCATCTTTTAGCTATATAAGGCACCTTATTATGCATTAAACACCCACAAAACTCAGCTTTGACATAATATGATAATTAAACAAACAAAAATCAACCAACCCACCTTCAAAAACAGCCCAGAAAACAAACAAACAAAAAATGATGCCAAGAAGCAAATATAATGAAAAATAAAACAGAAAAAATAAGATTTGTAGATCTATAACAGCAGAGCGAACATAACTTTACATAAAAGAAAGGAACAAGATAAGAACGAATAAAGATTGAAAAGGACCCACAATTCAACAAACGTATAGAAACACGTATTTTATAATTATATTTTATTACAAGCAAATTACACGTAAAGCGTTCTGGGTACTTGTGACAGTTCAGAAGTGATGAAGAATATCTGGGACAACTTACTGTGTGTGCTTCTGTTCTTGTTAAGGTAATACCACCAGTTCTTGCTTGACGATAATAGCTCGGTATATGTAATAAATTTATGAGTTGTGTATTTTAACTGGTTTTGATGACAGTTTTGATATTTTTGCTATTATTGGAAATTATTTTGTTTTTGTTTCTTTTTTTGAGCCCTTTTTTTTATTTCTTTAAATATTTTATATCGCATATTTATGTATCCATGAAATGCAAGATGTAAAGGCATCACGCCACAGGGTCAGGGTGGAGTGAGGTGGTCGAGTGGATGGGCGTGGCAGAAATCTTTCGGAGATCATTTTTTTTTTTGGAGGGAGTGTGGAAATAATTTTATATTTAATTTTTTATTTAAAAAGAAAATAAAAATAATTTTTTATTCAGAAAAAGAGTAGTGATAAATTTTTCTTAATTATTATTTCAGAGAAGGGATGGGATCATCCCCTCTCCATTTCTTCATTTTAATTTTTAAATTTTATTTTATTTTTTAAAATTATTAATGAATAAATTATAAAATATTAAATATTAGCGTAAATAATAAATATCAAAATATTTATATAAATATATCATAAAACTCTCAGACTTAATTATAAATATTAATTTTAATACTTACATCTATTTTATTATTTTATTATTGATTTGAAAGTATTTTTTTTTATTATATTATTGTGAAGATTGACAAAGATAATTACGTTGATAATTTATATTTTATAGTATGACTTTTGTAATAGATTAATATTAATATAAGATACATTGTCAAATTTTATTTTTCTTTAATTTTTTATTTTAATATAATTAAATTAAATTCAAAAATTAAAAATATATCAGCTTATTTAATAATTTATTCATGAAACGAGAACCCTCCGGATCTCTTGTAATTATTCAGAGATGGGACAGAGATTCTCTTAAATATTTCTGACGGGAACAGGGAGAGAATTGTAATATATACAGTATATTAAGGATGAATACGGGGACGCTAGTCTGCTCTCCTCTCCTCTTCACCCTATTGCCATCGTTATGAGTAGAGGACTTAAATAATGACTTTTACAAATAATAGGTAATTTTTATGATTAGATAAACAGAAAGGACTTCAACTTAATAACAATTGGATCCCTGACTTTTACCAATAGTTCAACTAAGTACACAATGATTTAATCAAATCTTATATAGTTAAAAATCTTTTATATATATATTCATACACACAGATATAAGAACGGTAATTTTTGGGTCAAGTCTGGGTTTGAGCTACCTAGTTCAAGACCCGGACATCAATTTTTTATACTGGACCCAAATTAAAATTTGGATTTTTTCAACTCGGGTTCGAGTCGGATTTAACCTAGGAAAATTTTAGGTTTCCGAATTCATTTTAAACCCAGATTTTTTAAAAATTATTTAAATTAAAATAAAAAATAATTATTTACAATTTAGAAAATGTTTTTTGACTAAAATTAAAAAAATTATTTATATTTATATTAAGAAAATACTTAAGTTTCAGCGTAACTTACACCTCAAACGTAAAATACCAAATGACGCCCTTAAAAAGTTGAAAAATTATAGAAATAACATTGATAGAATTAAAATAAATATTGTTAAACCTAAAAGAAGAAATAAAAGAATTAACACAGGAAATAGAAAAATTAAAAATAGAGATAACACTTATGCAAGTTAGTAAGAAAAAGAATAAAAAATTAGAAAGATATAAAATAATAAAATTTGATTTATTTAAAAAAACTGAAATACATACTTCCCAAAAACCTAAGCCAGGAAGCTTTGATAAATGGTTTATGGCTAATAAATTGATAAAGGAAAAGAAAATATAGAAATTAGCAAAAGACAGGAGTTCAGAATAATTGATAAAGAAATAGAGGAACTTATAGAAAATTTTTCTGAAATAAATTTAAGTGATTTAAAAGACTTAAAAAAAGAATATAAAATAAAAATGAATACAAGCGGTGGACCAGAGATGAAACCAAACATACCTGACCCTAGCACATCCTATAAATAAAATAATAAAAGAAGAAAATATAAACATTTCTATGAATATACACCATTAAATAAGAATAAGTCGTGGAATTCTGATTATAACCCTAAAGATAGTGAGTTATTATAAATAAGTAATGCATGAGCATTTTTAGATTTAGATTGTAGAAAAGTCCCTCAAAAAACTCTAGTAAATTGGGGAATACAAATGAGATTATTTTTTTATGTATAATGGACATAAAGATGATTGGAATGCAGAAACAGAAGATAAAAAAATAAGTCAATACTCCAATAACAGGAGTAATGAAAATATCATAACAATATTTCGATGGATAATATTATATAAAAGGTCTATATATTATAATAGATACAGGAGCCAGTCATAATCACATGAATCACAACAAAAATAATGGACTAATAGAAAAAGAAATAAATGAACCTTATGAATATATAGATTTCAATGGAATTAAACTTATATGCAAAAAACAAGTAAAAGTACCAATAATAATTGAAGGAATAAGAATATAAGTAACTCGCTTTATAGATTCGGACATATATAATGAAAACAATATATTATTAAGTAATAGTTTTTTAGAAGATTTAGAATATTATAAAATTGAAAAATATGGTATAACATTATCTTTAGAAGGAAATGAAATCTTCTGAAAATGATGGTAAACAAAGCATATTTTAAATACCTTATATCTATATATATACAAGTTTATACAATTGAAAAAGATATCTATACATGTGCACTAATTAATACAGAAAGTGAAATCACTATCATGAAAACGTTTCTTTCTAATAAATAGAAATCAGACAGTCAAATCAAAATAACTGGAATTACTAGTGATAAACAACAAGTCAACCACACTGTTCAAAAATATGAAATAATTTTAAGAAGTAAAAATATACATATCCCTCAAGTTTATAAATATGACCAGATGAATTGTGATATCCTCTTATGCAATGACTTCTTACAACATTTTCAATATTATCAATAGACTTTTTTTTTAATTACTTTAAAGACCCCTTGTAACTATATTCTTCGTATCCCACGAGAATTTCGTCCATTCAAAGTTCAGCCAGGTCAGCGTGGTGATAAATATGAAAAATATTATTTAATACAAAAAAGACACATATACAGTATAAATTTAGAAACTTTTAAACAATAACTAAAACAAATTTATGGTGAAAACCCTTTATCATTATGGAAATCTGATCATCCTAGAGCAAAAATAGAATTAATAGAAAATAAAATAATTAGAGCAAAGCCGATGATGTACATATTAGAAGAGAACGAAGAATTTAAAACTCAAATAAATGAATTATTAAAATTAAATTTAATACAACATAGTAATAGTCCTCATAATAATCATGCTTTCATGGTAATGAAAAGAGCAAAACAATCAAGAGGAAAAGCTAGAATGGTAATAAATTATAAAGAATTAAATAAATAAACTAAATTTGATGGATATTTTCTATCAAATAAAGAAGTATTAATAAATTTAGTAAAAGGAAAAAAGTATTATTCTAAGTTTGATTGTAAATCGGGATTTTGGTAGATAAAAATGGAATAAAATTACAAAATTATATTGCACAAAAAATAGAAGATTTTCCTGATAAATTAGAAAATAAACAACAAATAAAAAAATTTTTAGGATGTTTAAATTATACAGAAGGATTTATAGAAAATTTTTCAAAGAAAAGAAATATCCTTAAAAATTGTTAAGAAAAAATAATACAAGAGGATGGAGTATGGAACATACACAAGTAGTAAAAGAATTAAAAAAACATTGTAAACATTTAACGAAATTAAGATTACTAGGAGAAAATGATAATTTAATTTTACAAACTGATGCCTCTGATTTATATTGGAGAGCAATACTCAAAACAGATTCAAATGAAATATGTAGATATACTAGTGGAACCTTTAATAAAGCACAAATAAATTATCCAGGTTCATGAAAAAGAACTATTAACAATTTATAAAGGAATAAAGAAATTCTCATCATTCTTACTGCAAAAGAAATTCATTGTAGAAATTGATAGTACTCAGGTAAATTCTTTAATATATAAAAATTTGTCAAATGAGCCACAATATAGAAGATTACATAGATGGCAAGCGTATCTGTCTTATTACAGTTTTAAAATTATAAATATAAAAAGTGCTAATAATTTTTTGGTAGATTTTCTCAGTAAAAATGTAGAGTTCGCCCAATAAAGCATGGAGAAAAGAATAACAGATCTTGTAGACCTTGAAGAAGTAGTAAGCATTCTTGGCAATTTTGCAAATAATCTCAAACTCTCTATAAAAAAAACTTAAGAGAAGAGTTTGAGGAAAGTAAAAATGTAAATCCCTTAAGTGGGCAACTAGTAAATCTTGACATAAATTCTCTCAGTGGAAGCAATGGTGGACACACCCATATGGAAAAGCTATCTGTGATGAGGATTATGTACAAATCCCATCAGGTAAAAAAATGATAGTAGTAAATCCCAGTAAACCTCCAGTAAAAGAGCGAATTATAGCAGTTGTAAAAAGAGTAAATTTGGGAGGAGCGAGCAGTGTAAACCTCCTACCAAAAGAAAAAGAATATAAGAGTTTTTTAAATATATCTACAGTAAAACAGAATATTCGGAAAGTAGCTTCAGGCGTAACGGTAAATCTATATATCCAAGAGTTGTATGTATAAAAGGATCAGATCTAGAATTTGTTAAAAAATTAACAGATTTTGGATATCTCGATCTAATATATCCTGATGTAAACTTAAGTGAATTATTTTGTTTTGATCCAATACTTGTAAGCAAAATAAGCCAGTATGCCCAGAAGAAGAACGTATGTTTAAAGTTCTATACTATAAGTCCAGAGTATGATGATGATGAAGAATATGAAGCCATCCATTTGATCCGCCTCAACATCGTAACCAACAGTTTTAACCTATAAGTTGGCCAAAATAGAAGCAAAGAGCCCATCTTCAGCAGAGAATGGGCTGGGTATAGAAGAGTTGCTGGTATAACAGTTATAAGATCGCTAGCATCAAACTTATATGAAAGAGGGTACAAAGTCCTCATACAACAGGATAATTTTATCTTCTGTACACCAGGTACAGGTGTTGGCATATCTAGGGTGCTAGCTAGCTTCATATCTGATATTGACAAACATCACATTCCATGTAGGCCCAGTACAAGACGTATTGCATGTGAAAAAATGAAGCATTTGACATACATCTCATAAAGCTATGTAAACTTTTTATTTTGTCGACAAATGTAGGTCATATGTCGGCTATCATAGAATAAAGCTATGTAAACATTTTATTTTGTCAAATGTAGGTCATTTGTTAAGTGTCATGATGTAAACTTTCCAAAACGAAAGGGCCCAAAGTTAGGTTAGATAGGATAAGCGATCTTTAGAAAAGGTGATAAGAAAGGTGTAACACTTGTAAACCTTATTAGATTGTAAAAATTCTATAAATAAAGGAAGGACATCATATCTGAAAAATTAGAAAAAAAAAGTCATTTGAATCATCTCAAGTGTTACTCAAAATATTCAATTCCAAATGAGAAAATAAAAACTCTCTCTCCAAATCATAAACAAAAAAATCAAAAACATCGAAACCTTTAGAATAAGGAAAGAAACCAAAAACCTAAAAATCAATTAGAATTTAAAGGTCCCATAGACACACAATGATCTCATTTGCAGAGCTCGTTATGCCGGTATAGCCAAGGTGGCGTTGAGGCAGCTGAAGCATAGCAGTAGAGAAAATGTGACCGGTCAATAGGATTAAGAAGTTCTAGAAGATTTGAAGGTATAAAGGTGATAATTCTGAACCTATATCTATTGGTGGAGATTGTTGTTGATTAAAGTTTTATTGAGGATGAGAATCATTTTTAATAGAAAAAGCTTATAATATAATAAGTTCAATTGAAAATATAAATTTTGAAAACACAAATCAATTAAACCAAATAACAAATGAATTAGAAAGTAAAATACAAATTATAATTTGGAATTTAAACCCACAGAATATGGATCAAAGATTTATAAATCAAGTACAATTAATAATGGAAAAACGAGTTCTAAAACAAATTAAAGAAGTTATATAATTTAATATTTATATTTCTAACGTTGATTAACCAGATAAAATAAAATAAGAATAAAATGGAAAGATATCATGAAAAATTATGTACACAAATGGGTATGATAAATAAAAAATGGTTAGATAATGAAACAAAAATTATATATTAATGATAGGATTTAAATGTAAAATATATCATTATCAGAGTATGATGTTTAAAATAAAATATTTTATATCAAAAACTGAATTAGGAGCAATATATAGTATAAATATACCTAAAGAATTAAAAAGAAAAATAATAAAAAATATAGAATGGGAAAATTTTAAAAGTAAGATAATATAAACGTTTGTAGAAAAAGGAATAAAGGATTTAGTAGAAATATACGAAGATTTTAGTATATTTAATACAAATAATTTTATATCTGAAAATTCAAATCATTGGAAAATAATAAATAAAAAAATTGATGGAAATCTATAATTATTATTAATTTGTCAATATCAGTTCAAATATCTCATCAATATTTGTTTTAGTCAAAATTCATCAATATATAGTCAAAATCAATTACTTTATTTGTTTATATAGATATTATTTATTTTCAATGCTTAGTCAATATTTGTCAAAAATTTTTAATATATAGTCAATAATTAGTTAATATTTGTCTAAAAGGTTAGGCCGCCCCCTACTGATATCAGAGCTATAGTAAATCATGAATCATATACAACAAATAATAGTTTCATTGTATACGTTGAAGATAGAAGATAAAAATGAGATAAGAAATTTAATTGAGCATATAGATAGAAATAGAAATCATATAATAAAAATATAATTATATCTAATACAAGAAATGAAATAACAGTCTCAAATTACAAATAATCAAGAAATAGAAAGTTTAGAAATTTTAAAAATAAAAATAAAATTCTTAAAATTATAGTTTAAAAATGAAATATAATGGATAATCCACATAAACAATTCTTAATTCAACAAGCATTAAAAAGAATACAAAAATTATACTCAAGTATAGATCATATGCTTTTTGGATGGGAAAATAGAATAGAGATATAAATCAAAAGATAAAATATTTAGAATTAGAAAGAGCAACATTAATAAACATAGGACAACAAATCTATGGAGAATTTATAGATTTATATGAGTTTGATAATCATCTGTACTTATATAAGCAAATACAAAAAACTATAGAAATGAAAAATAGGTGTAGATGTGATGGTAGAGCAAATAACCAAATATAAAATTAAAAAGAATAAGGATTTAAATGAAATTAACCATACAAAAGACAAACAAAAGTAAGTTACATAAGTTGTAACTTATATGGACCCTTATATTAAATATTTTTAAAAAATTAATATATACGTAAATTTATTTGGGTCTGGGTTCAGGATTTTCGGAACTACCTAAACTAGACCCAGACTCGAAAATATCCAGATTCTCATTTTTATATCCTGATTCTAGAAAAATATTAATCTGGTGTGGGTTTAACCCAGCCTGAAAAATCTGAGATCATCTGTATCCGGACCGAATCCAGATTGAGTTGTCATCTCTACAAAGATATATGATATATAATAAATCTTATAAATTCAAATAAGTTCATACAGTACAAATAATCTAAGCTTCACTGATCCCGCGACGATGACAGTTGAATTCCTTAAATTTTTCAAATAAAAAGTATTAGTTGATTAAGTAAATACACATCAATTAATTATAATATATTAAGAGATAATTAATTATAATATACTCAAAATCAAAAAAGAAAAATACTCAGCTCATTATATTATTATGTTCTTACTGAGATGTTACAAATATGAGAGACTTACATGTAATTACAAAGCTTTTATTGTGAAAAATAATGGTGATATTTCCACCTCACAAATTCTGTAAATCCACCATAATTTTAAAAAATAATTATAAAAAGTTCACATTATTTTTAAAATTTTAAATAAAGAAGAATTTTGAAAAATTAATCAATTAAATTTATCTTTATTTTTTTGTGGCTTAGATTTTTTTTATTATATTTGACTAAATTGTTTTAACCCAAAATTTAAATTAACTATTTTACCCTTCAATACACAAAAAAAAAAATACTTTAACTTTAATTTTTTTATACAAAATTTATTATTTCTAAATAGTCAATTATACTTTATTAGTATGATTATTTACCTTTAACTAAGCAATATAATGTCTTTATGAGACAATACTCATGTAAATTATTAAGTTGTTAAATTTATACATTTATATGTAAAATATTAAAAATTATTAGATTTTATTTAAAAATTTAAATTATAAGTCACAAAATAAGTACCTATATATATATTTCTTCGGATAATTGACTCATTTTATGCCATAATTAACTAAAATAATTAAATAAAATTTATATTAAAGTAACTTTAATAGAAAAAGAAATCTAAGTAAGAAAAAAGAATATAAGAATGACTTAATTGATCAATTATATAAATATTTTTATTGATTTTTGTTTATTACAAATAAGGTGAATTTATTATAAATATTGTTTAAAAATAAGGTAAATAACACCCGCCGCACAACAAAATACTTGGAAACAAAGACAAATTTTTCTTTCCACTCAAAATTATTCATTTTATATAATTCAAAACAAATTCATTCTTCTATTCAAAAAAATGATTATTATTATTATTATTATTATAAAATTTATTATTCACACTTCCTAAGTGAATTGATAGTATTTAATAATAACAAAAAGTTTTACTATTCATTAAGTGCGTACAATCTTAATACTGTTCACATTGATAATGCAGTACTGTTTTCACTCGCCTGGGCAGGCTTTAGGTCAGGGGGCAGGACTCAATCAAAAGATCAGCAAAATGGGGTTTGGATCAAATTCTATGACAAAATTTATATAGTTCAACATTAGCTGAAATAATAACAGCAGTTCTTTAACAAGTTTCAACAGTTCTACATGTAACTGGGGAAGCGAGAAAATGCCTCTGAAATCCTGTCCTCAAAGGTGTGCTCTCTTCCCATTTATTTGATTCTCCTGGAAGAATTTCACCCCAATCAAGCATTGGGAAGGGCTGCAATGCATTCAATCTCAACCCTGGCATCCAGGGGCAGTGCTGCTACTTGATACGTTGCACGCGCTGGAGCTGGTGAAGGAAAGTCTGGAATAAAAACCAGAAACCAATTTGATCGGGTCAAACAGAAATCTTCAATGGTAAAAATGCAGTTTGTGGGCAAGAAGTATAAATACATAGTATGAGAGCAGATCAGAAGCTCAAAAACGTGCAATTAAGGATCAGCATAAGGGAAGAGAAAAATATAAGGCAATAGCATATGCCAATACCAACTGTAACGAATCCACTTCAAGAAGTCACACTTGATCGAGCCAGTAGTTTCTCTTGGCATACATATTGTTTATTGTTGATAAATGAGCACATTTTATTCTGAGTATTGTAACCACCAAGAAGTAACCATGGCACCAATGTGTATGAGCTGATGTGTGATATTATGGCAAGTTACAAGTTCTACATTTTCTTTGTGATTAATGTGAAAGTATGGTAAACTCTTGAGAATTGCTGAGCCAAAACTTTTATCTTGCACTGCATGCCAAATGCAATTAGTCAGCATATGAAAGTTTCAACTTGACTTCAACGTTACTTACATTTAGCATAGATCTCATTCACTGTCTTGAAGTCTTTCAAGTCTGCCAACCTGCAGGGTGAAACAAGCCAAAAAGGTCATCTTTGTCCAACCATCAACTTCAGAATATCAAAAATTGCAGAGGGGCAGAAAAATTCATACAATATCGTTGTCTTAACCACAGAGGAATAGTCAGCACCGCTAGCTTTCAGTATTTCCCCCATATTTTTAAGAACCTTCAAATTTTCATAAGCCCGAATTTGTTAATGATCTATCTATTTTAAATATGACCATGGCACATTCATAATTTGCCCCATCAAGTGAGGAAGAAAACGAAACTTCAAAGTGGCAGAATAGGCTTCAGTAATAGCATTTTTGTAGACTCGTTTACCTGCTCTGTCTGGTCCTCTATAGTATCTGACACAAACTTCCCAGTCTGAAATGGAGACTCAAAAACATATATAGTTAGAATTCTACATGAAAAGCTATCTATGAAACTTAAAAGAGAAACATAACAAACCTCTGGAACTAAACCAAGAACCCCAGAGACAAAAACAAGGTTATTGGCTTTGATGGCCTGAGAATACGGTCCCAATGCTGCTGGAGCCTTGTTAGTCACAACAGCCTCCTTCAAATCTAGAACCAAAAACAGTTAAAGTTGCTTAGTATTATGAATCACCAGAGACAATCAAAAGAAATTTAATAACAATATGAAAACTAGCATCTCTATGTCTCATTCCCGGCAACAAAATTCTTTTACCCACAAGCTCATCCCTTCAACTTGTACATGCAGTTCCTAATTGCATGATACAGATAAATAATTTCACCACTTTGTAAGAATCATAATAAACACTAAACCCAACTACCACAAATCACACTTAAAACGTCATATAATTAAGCCATTAAATTTCAAAAAGCAATGAACTTCTCTAAAATGACCAAAAATCAGCACCATCCCACAACATAACTCCAAGCATTTTACACAAATATATTGTCATGCCCACGGTTTGAACTTTTTTAAAAAAAAAAGACAACAAATTTGATCACATTTTCAACCAATCAAAAATGAATAACACTTTACAGCAGAACTTATAAACTTCCAGAAAATTCACCACAAATTCATCATCAAAATCCAAACTTTCCTTAAAAAAAATTATAAAATAATGGTTTTTTAAACTACATATTTACTGAGATAATTCAAATGGGTATCAAGTAAATCAATCAAACAACAACAGCATATAATAAAATTTTTTTTTAAAAAAATGTAAAGATCGATTACTAGAAACGGCGGAAGTGGATAAGCAAGCAAAGAGAGTGGAGTGTTTCTTGGAAGAAGAGCGCCAGAGACTGGACCCGGCAACGGAGGCGCAGCCGATTCCGACGGCGGCTAAGGAAGAGCGGGTGCGCAGTGCGCCCATGTCGATGGTTGGGACATTCAACGACCGTAATGAACACCACGCCATGTCTTCGTTTTTATCGCTGTTTAGCTCCTTCAGTTTCACTCCGGCGAAGTAAATGAGAGTCAAGGAGTTATGGCCTTTTTCTTTTTTTGTTAGTTTTTTTGGTTTCTGGCTTTCTGCTTTACAACCGAAAAAAGATTGTATTGGGTCTGGGATGAGAATAAATTTGGGCTTAATCGTCAGCTATTAAGATTGAAAAGCCCGTTTGCAAGAGCTTCTTTCTTTTGTTCATTTATTTTTTAATTAATAGTTTGATTCTGATCTATTTGTTAAGAAATGCTTTTACATGTAATATTAGTGGTAGCTGAAGCTTGATAAAATTTAATACGATCTATTATTCGGTATAATATAATACGAATAAATAGATATAAATCGACATAATTTTTTTGTGTCGAGTTAGAATTAAAGTTCTTGAACCATTTATCCGACAAATAATATGATTATATTTTATATTTTAAATTAATTTATAAGTTCTTTTCATCAAAACTCAAATATTAAATACGGTTCTCTCTGTTTTTTTAAAAGGATAAACAAATATATTGTATCATTTATAAAACTTTATATAAATTTGGAACTTTTTTTTTTTTGTCTTTTTTAAAAAAAAAATTTTAAAAACAATATTATTTACATACATATAATTAAAATTTTATAGTGTAAATATATATATATATATATATATATATATATATATATATTGTAAAATACAATACGAATAAATATATATACATATATATATTATAATATTTTGTACATAAGCACGCGTGCATACTTTTGTGTGTGTTGTTAAATATATAGATAGTGAGTAGATTATTTGGTAGCCTATTTATTTTTTTGTGTCGGGTTAGAACTCAATATCTTAACACGATTATTAAATAAGTCATATTGTGTCAACCTAAATTCAACACAATATAAAGCTGAGATGATCCAAACACGGTCCGTTGACCTTTTTTGTCAGCTTTAGTCGTAACAACATATCATCTTAAAGTAATATTAGGTATCTCAATATTTAAGTTTTAAGTCGTGATATGACAGTGTGATATTTATCCATTATATGGTAGTTGAGTAATTTTATAAATTATAAAATCCATCGTGTAATATATGAATAACACACATAAAATTGGAATTCAAGTAAATCACTCATCTATTATATGATAATTTTAAAATATATAAAATTACTTAACCACTATGTAAGCGATGGATACTATATTGAGAATTAAATGTTTAATGTTTAATATTACTCTCATTTTATATATAATAGTTCACGTGGTAACTCTGAATCTGATGGCAAAATTTATTTCTTTGTCGTGTTGTATCAGACTAGAAAAAATTGATTCATTCTTTTTTAATACGTGATTCGTGTGAGATCGACTTAATAAGCTCATCATATACCTTTAAGATTTTTAAGTTACCTTTTTAATCATAAGTGTCAACACTGAAAAGACTACTTAAGATTGAAAGTTAAAGCCTAATAATAGAACATTAGAACCTAAGCTCTGTTTTTCTTCCACTTAAAGGCAACAAATCGCGATGACCATAAACATCGGTCACACACCATAATGTCTTCTTCATGAAAATGAAAGCTCACTGGTCTACATTACAATGTCAGTGTCTGTACATACACATTCTCTACAAACAGGACAAGAGCCATTTCTAGTTAGCCATTTACCTACGCATTCCAAATGAAAGCAGTGCCCACAATTGGGAAGTTTTCTTGCGGAATCTCCTTCCTCAAATTTCTGAAAAATGGCAAAAAAATAATAATAATAAAGCATTAAAATTCGACGCTTACCAATAAATCAAAGAACCCAAAACAGGTTGTTTCCTTTTAACTCATTTCCACGACATACAACAATGAATACACCTACAGTTTTCTTTCTATTTATAGGAATTTCTTACCTGTAAGCAAATTGAACAGCCAAATTCATTGTGTAATTGGATCATTTCCTCAGAATGGAGTGCATATCCAGGAAGCTTTTGAATCTTATCTTCGGATAACCCTTTAACTCCAGTCACATCGTATACATCAGAAATTTCTATGTAAGTGGTTTCCAATGTGCTAACCTGAAATGAAAAATCTCTTGTTTAGATTTGACAAACTGTGACTTAATTTAAAAACTCCAAAAATTTCATTTTGTGATTACTTACTTGCCATTGATAGGCTTTTAGCACTGCAGGACTTACCCATTCCATGAAAACTTTGCCATTTACTAAGCTAGTTAACAATGCAGCCTGAAAAAAAAAATATTATTCCTTCAGCCTCAATTTTTATCTGCTACATATACATGCCATATTGCCATTAACATTGATTAATCACCTTGGACAACGACTCGCCATCAGCTGCTGCTTCTAGCAATTGAAGGGCTGTGATGGCGCCTGCCACAGCGCCTATTCCAGCCCCGTGAAGGAACCCAGTTTCTGTTGTTTGGCCTTTCATGGCTCCAAATATTGTTCCAACAATTGCCCCTCCTGCAAAACACAAAGGCGTTTGATTAAATTTCAATCACAAACTCATTCGTTGATCATCTCAGAGAATGAAGAATTCTTATTGCATACCTAAGGCAAAAATGCAGGTGAATGCTGCATAAAGAACTCTTTTTATGACTCTAATCAAAACTCCAGTTCCAAATGCACACATTGTACCAAAAAACCACAAAGACACAGCCTCTTTACAAGTTAGTGACATCTTAATTACTTCAGAAACCAACCTTTTTGACATTGGAAATTAAACAACTAAACAAAGAACTTATTTAGCTATTGCTTGAATATGTAGCAGCAAGTGGGGATGAAAAACGTGAGAGAGTTTGCCTTGGAAATGTAAAAGTACAAGGAACACAAACATTTATAGGGTCAGGAAAAGCAGCACGCATTAATGAGAGTTAAAGCTACCCGACAAATGCAGCTACATGCATGAATGTTTTAGCAAAATGAGGGTATTGGAGCTTCTCATAAGACTTTACTAAAAAATGATGTACATTACAAAATTGGGCAGTGATTTGAGTGTTCCCTCCATTATTGTGTCTATTAGAAGATACCCCTTTTGAGTATTCGGATCAGATCCGACCCGAATTCAGGTGATTAATTCAGTATTACCCGGTTCGAAAATAAGTCCGGATTGGGTCGGATTCGAGTATTACTTAAAAAATTTGAAATTTAGTTCGAAATTCAGATTTTATAGAAAAAATATTTTATTTTAAATAATTTTTTTGTTATATTTATTAAATATATTTAAAATTTTAAATATTTAAAGTTCATATTTTATGTTTAATTTTATTAAAATAATTTTAAAAATTATAAAATAAATAAAAATATATACATAATATAATATTTTAAAATTTTTATATATAAAATCCATACTTAAAAATTTTAGAAAAAATTCGGCTAAATAAATCTAGGCTGGATATTAAGAAATCTGAGTTATTAAAAGTCTGAGCTGAGTTCGAGTATAACAATACACAGAATCGGTCCGAACTTTTGTCAACCCTACCCTAAAGTGACATATTGGTATATATTATATTGCAAAACTTTGATTAAATTAGTATTTGGAAAGATCACAAAGCACGAATGGTATTTACCATATGTTATCAATTGGTTCAATTGGAGGCGTATGGTCCATGAGTTGCTGGAGCTTGACCACTTCTTTTACATACCAATTCTCGAGGAAATGGCCCTATTGGCTAGCAATAGCCACATCTAAGAGAGAGCCATTTTTTGTTTTACATAATTAAAGGCAATTTTAAAATAAAAAATAAAAATTCTGCTTAATTGACAGTGACAGTGGAGCCTCAATTACGAAGCTAGCAGTAGCAGCTCAATAAGAAAAGCAATTAGAAGCCTCAATTCAAATTTCAAAACCAGGTGCTGAGATTGAAAGTGTTAGTTCTGTGGGCTGGAGAACTCTAAGTTAATTTAGTGAGTTTGGAGATAATGTTAGGATAGAAGCAAGTGGTCCTCCAATGGCATTAATTGTTAGCAATGTAGAGAAGATATTTTTTAACATAGTTGGTGGGTCTCATTTCCTTTGATATTATTTAACCAAACTTAAATTCTATATTGTCACTTAATATGTTTCGTAGAAGCCAAGAATGTGTTAAAAGTTTGATTTCAACAAGATATTTACTGAACTTTGAAGGTATAAATATACATATCTAGTATTGAAATGTGGAGATAATTTTAATTATCTTTTGGCCCACTCCAATATATTTTATTCTTATATCATCAGTCAAGTAATGTGGAACCCTAGCTAGCACCATCACCATTCAATTTCGACAGAGAATTAATGATTTTATCTATGTTTTTCCATATCTCTTGCAGCTGCAGCTGTGCAAAAGAAGCAACATGCCTGTATCTCCTCTCCAGGCTAGTATTTAGAAAAACAAGGTATATCACTTTAACAGTGGCTAGAACAAACGAAGGATTAATTTCCAATTATCTCTCGACTCTATATATATATGTATGTATATATTTTCCCCTAATATTCCTTTTGTTTATGTTTGAAGCATCACATCTGTTCTAAGATGAAAGCGCCAACTATCAAGCGAAATTGAATAAGTGTATGATAAATGTAATATTAAAAGTAATAATTAGTAATTAATAATATTAGGGATCACAACCATTATTCCAGCAATAGAGTATAATGTAAACACTAACTTATGTGCATGCTAATCATTACTCATTAATATTTTTTTTTTGGCAGTTTTTTTTATTTTTTTGAAGATCTATTCATATTCATCCCCTATTTGTGTAACGTGTGCCATCAATTATTAAATATCATTTTAGAAAAATTGGATGTTGTAATTAAAAATAAATAAACAATTAAACCGTAAATTCTATGATTTAAGAGTCGTTAAACGATGAAAATTTATGAATTTTAATATATTAAATATGTAATTTTGTACATCTTAAACTAGGACAGATTTCTATAAGGTTGCAATTTTTTAAATCTAAATTTTAACGAAATGTGAACGGCACATTAAGGGACTTTTCATATAACAATTGTAACAATATTTTATCAAAAGAGAATAAGGTGGTGCTATTGGCACCCCTCTATTATCCTTATTAATCCCCTTATTTATTTGTATTCTTTTTTTTTTTTTAGAATTATCAATCCCCTTAACAAAATGTGGGGGGCACGTTAAGGGACTTTTCATATAACAAATTAATTGTGATAATATTTTACCAAAAGAGAACAAGGAAATGCTGTTAGCACCCTCTATTATCCTTATCAATCCCCTTATTTATTTGTATTCATTTTTTTTTTTATTTTGAGAAGTATCAATCCCCTTAACAAAATGTGGAGGGCACGTTAAGTATCATAGCTTCATTTTTATATCAAATTCTTACTATTTAAAAAAAGAATAGGTGAATTTAATTTGAAAAATGTTTGCTTTTAATAGAAAGGATAATATTGTAAATATGAAACAATAAGGGTTTTATGAGAGAAATGGAGAGGTGCCAATAGCGCTACATAAAGAGAAATTTCTGTTAAGCCACATACTTTTTAGATTTTGAGCCAGTATAGCCCAAATTCGAAAGCCCAAACGGACATGAAAACACCTTTGAACCCATATAAGGTCCGAGAAAACATTAACAGAAACTTCTTTTTTTTTTTGAATTTTCAATACTACTTTTTTAAAACTGCCATCGACGCTATTCATCTGTAATTTTCTTGCCAAAGGACAAAGCTTTCCCACAAACAAGAGGTAATTTAATATCAATATGTCCTTTATTTTATTAATACACAACTTACTACTACACTGTAATTTGGATGCTCTGTTTGATAAAATATATTCCCTATTGAGCTTTTCATTTTTTTTTTGGATGTTACTTTTTTCTGCCGGGAAATTTTGTGGGTGCCATTTTTGAAGTCATTTATATATTTTGTTACTGCAAGTTTTGATTTTTATCCATGAAATGTATATAACATTAGATGGGCATTTTGTGCTAACGCCAATTAATTTGCATATGGTTTAGGCTTGAAGTTTCAGTTGGTGCTCTCTTGTTAAAGTTAACTGTATTGTGATTGTGCTATGTGTCTGTGGTTAAGTGTTTGTATTTTTCGAAGTAATCCTTACTGTAGACATCAAGTTTTCCTAAGAGTTGAAAGTTGCATTTTGCCCTCTAAAAGTTTCATTTTGATGATTGAGTATCTAGCACTGCACCCCGCCTTTGCTCATGTCAAGATTGATGGTTTTGAGACTTGTTTTGTGTAGGGTCGGGGTTGATGACTTGAGATTGGGACCTATTTTATATGCCTAATGAGTGCCATCAAAAGCATAACTAGTTGATATTTTACCATGAATATAGCCCTTTTCTGGACACAGTGTCAGCTTATTTTTTGTTCACAAAAGCATTGCAGATATAATCTAGACGTTAAAAATATTGCTAGACATAGGCCTAATAATTCCAATTAAATGATTTGTCTCTGTGGGTTATGTACATATTTAATACTTTGTTTTTTTCAGTCAATGTTTGAAAATTAGACCGAGCGACAGATTTGGGTTCTTCCAAGAAGGGCAGGAGAAATGAGTGACCTTCAGAAAATAGATGATTCTGGAGGATTAGACCTCAACCTTTGCTGTTGATGGGGAAGCAAACGCTGAAGTATATGTTCAGATAGATTTGAACATGCAGGCACAATAAGGCTTCCCCCAAGACGTTCGCATTGTTCGAAATAAAAGGTACTACATTTACATCCTACCTGTCATTTTTAGCAGACTAAATATTTAGTCTGCTGTTCAGGCATTTTAGGAGGTTTTCATATTTTGGAGCTCACCCATATTATATAATTTGGTATTTTTAATACATCACTTGTGGTTGCTAAACATTGGCTGTTGAAAAATCCTCTTATTTTAGATTAAAGCAATGCAGTATGGACTGAGCTAAAACATATTTTACGAGCTATTTCTTTGCTGTCCGTAACTGTAACTCAAGCTGAAAATTGTTCCTTCATGTTGAAGTTTATCATGAAATCTGAAAGTGCTAGCTACGTAAAGTTATTACATGACTGCATTATATAGTTCCCTTATACTTGAGCATTACAACCATCAGTTCTCATTTTTTCTAATTCCTTTGTTATTGCTAAGAGTAGGGATTCTTGAGAATTTGGATTTCTGTCCTTGGGAAAGGATGAAGACATTTCTGTCCTTGGGAAAGGATGAAGACGTGGACGCAGCAATCAGAGCCCTGGATGAAACTGAATGGAATGGTCAGATTGTCCTAGTTGAGAAGTCAAAATCTACTCATTGAATTGCCGATTATAACATTTTCACTCTCTATCTAAATTGGTTTTTGGATATTGGCAAATACTGCCTTGAAGATATAGATTTACTCTATTATTGCATACTTTTCATAGTCTTATATGACATATTTTGCTACCATCTTCAGTCTTTAACAGCTATCTACCAATTACCATACCATTTCAAAAACATTGTTCAGAATGTATCACCTGACATACTTAACTAGCATAATTTTTTAAAAGGTATTATAATGGAAATTTGCAGAACTATAATGATAATCAGTGGTGGCTCTACCAAAACACTATCGTGAAGAAATTTGAAGACAGTCATGGAATTTAACCCTTTCAAATTCAATTGGTACATCAGGATAAATAATTCAGTTTCCAATGGAAGTGGTTTGATGGTTACTTGCTGAAAGTGAGAGTGGTGCTTGAAAGCTGAATATAGCTTATAAGGAAGTGAAACAAAAATGGGACTGCAATTCCAATGACTAGGTTGACGGAGAGAGAGAGGGAGGAAAAGAGAGCGATTCTTTGAAGCCAAAATGAAAGGAAAAGCAAAGAGAATGAACACATTGTGAACTTTCCCTTAAGATTCACAATTTTAGGCCCAGAACTCTGGCAATTTCTTCTCTCACAAGTAAATACTTGAAAAGTAATATATGTTTCATTCGGATAATTCTTGGCTTTTTCCCTCACTTTCTCTAAAAGTTCTAATGTTGTTTCCAATGTGACAAATTTTCTTTTTTAATTTTATTATTTGTCTGTCTGACTTTCCTCAGAAACTCCATCCACATTGATGTCAAAACTCAAACTCTTTGACTTTACCACCTCAATTCTCTCAAATTCCTTGTCAAGTTATCAACTCCATCTCTGAATTTTCGATCCAAATCGAACTTTATTCTTAAAATTGCTCTTTTCCCATTTGCTGGTTGTCCTTTTTGTTTCTGAAATTAAGTCAATAGCTGTATTAGCCCTGTCTAGTCTGGAAATTAATCCAGTGCTATAGTCCACTGAATTCTAATAATCAATTAATGACCGGATATGGGTAATTGTTTAACCAAATGCAAACACTTAACAAGGTTATCAACTACCCCAGCAAGCCAACCAGCTCATCAACTACCTGAGAAACCAGTCACTGGCAGCACCCAGCTAGTGGTGCCGCCGCGGCTATCTAACTCTGATGTGCCAATATCAAACCCAAGTCCAGTTGACAATACAATTCTTGGTAGACCTTACGAAGACTTGGAGTTACATTACACCATCGGTAAAGAACTGGGGAAGGGTCAATTCGGTACAACATATGTATGTACTGAGAAATCAACAGGCAGGCAGTTTGCTTGTAAGTCTATTTCCAAAAGCAAAATTAAGACCAAAGAGGATGAAGACGATATCAAAAGAGAGATACAGATATTGAAACATTTGCGCGGCCTGCCTAATGTGGTTGAGTTTATGGGGGCTTATGAGGATGTGAAATCTGTGCATATCGTTATGGAGTTTTGCGCTGGTGGTGACCTCTTTGATGAGATTCAAGCTAAGGGACACTATAGTGAGAGAGCAGCTGCTTCCATATTCAGAGCCATTATAAATTTTGTGGATAACTGCCATTCTTTGGGTGTGATGCACAGGGATATAAAGCCTGAGAATTTCTTGTTTTCTGGCAAGGACGAGATGGCACGTTTGAAGGCAATAGACTTTGGATTGTCAACTTACATTCAAGAGGGTAAACTTTCTCGTCCTTCTTTATTTGTTTCAAGCATGTCAAGGGAGTTTTGAAGGCAATAGAAAGAGTGTTGCTTGTGTTAAATTGTGGTTGTTTATATTTGCATATATCATATGTATAGCGGGCGTTAACAATTGTTTAAAATCATATATCATATGTTAATGCCCTTTTCTAAATACTCCATGGCACACTTTTCAGGGAAGGTATATGAGAATTTAGTAGGAAGTCCTTACTATGTTGCTCCTGAAGTGTTACGGCGCAAATATGGAAAAGAAGCAGATATTTGGAGTGCAGGAGTCGTATTGTATGTCTTACTTAGTGGTGTGCCACCATTCTGGGCAGGTAACGATATTCCTTTTGCAACATTTAAGTTCTATTTTTACTTTCAGCAATTCACCTTGGAGGATCCTACCAGTAAGTACAAAATGATCACTCGAAAAGAAATGATGTGCACTGCAGAAACAAAGCAAGGTATAAAAGATGCTATTTTGTTAGGACATGTTTCCTTTGAAGGTCCACCATGGCCAACTATATCAAGCAGTGCCAAGGACTTGATCCTCAAGATGCTGACACATAACCCAACAGAGCGGATTACTTCTGCTCAAGTTCTAGGTATAAATTTTGCCTTATATCATTATGAATTCCATGAAAATCCTGCTTAATCCATTACTTGTCTCTTACTCGGCCTCTCTGGATCCACATGACCTTAGAAGCAAATCATCTATGTTTCACTTGAGAGGGGATGCTTTTAATTTTTTTTAAAACAGATGTCGCATCTTTACCTAAGAGCATAAATTTTTGGGCCAAAGTGGTAACGTAACAATTTTAAAATCCAAAGCGTTAACTATCATAAAATCTGTAACATCTGTAATGGTGTGAGTTAAATCTTTCACCATTGCCAATATTGTTATTTTATATATGTATTACATCTTTATAAAGAAAAATTTTAAAATATACGATTTACGCAGAGCACCCATGGATTAGAAAAGTTGGAGGAGCATCGGACAAGCACGGGAGTCCTTTCAATGATGAAGCAATTCCGCGGAGGAAATAACCTCTAGAAGCTTGCAGTTTAAGTGAGTCTAAAATCTATGTAGATAATGCTATTTTGATGTGAACTTTATGTTAAGCATATGATTTCTGACAAATTGGGTGGATCATGAAAATAAATGCAGGTCATTATTGTGGAAAATATTTCCATAGAAGAAATTCAAAAACTTCATTCTACGTTTAAAAACATGGACACTGACAACAATGGCACAATTCCCCACAATGAATCGAAGGCAGCATCAGCTCAATTTCGATCAGAGCTTACAGAAACTGAAGTGCAGCAGCTTAAAGAAGCTGTAAGTATTTGTTGGACTCTTCATTTGCATTATGCACGACTGATATTACTGGTCTACATTTCAGGCTGCTTTGGATGGAATTGGTAATATTGACTGCTTTGAATTTATCTTTAGAACAATGCTCAGATACAAGTTAGAAATATAAAAACATTTATACAAAGCCTTCCAACATTTTAATGATGACAGTAGTAGGCATAAGTTGATAAAGATTCCTTAAGTTATTTTTTCTTACTAAGCGCAAAATTTGTGTTTGCATTGTAATATTGCACATTATTTCTTAAGCCCTACGTTTATTGTAAAATATACAGCATGGTAGAATCAGCTTGGCGAATTCAGTGCAATGATGAGAGGTAGCAGAACTCTCGTCTATTGTAATTACACATCATTGCTGTTCAAGTTACATTTGAAATTTTGAATAATAATGAAAGATCATATCATTAATAATATATTACTATCATGAACTTGGAATTGTAGTTTGCTCATAGCAGATTTGCAGCAAGATTTCAGGAAAAGGAATGTGTCCTGCATCAGAATATCAATAATCCGTTCAATGCAGTGAAGTTATATATCGTATTATTGGTGAAAAAAGTACAGTTTTAAACACTCTTGATGAATCTTATAATTTAAATATAAGAACCAAGAACCAAATAAAAAAAATACTTAAATATCCTCAGAAGGCAAACGATGGCTTCTTAAACAAGTGAAGCTCAATGTGACAGCAATTCCTATGTAATAACAAGGTTGGTTGACGAAAAGAAAAAGGTGAGTTTTGTTGGTTGTTTTTTTCTCTTTGTTAGTATTGATTATTGAAGCTAAATTGATGAAAAAATAAAATAAAACAAAAAATATATGACAAACTAAAAAGATGAGAAAAAGTATTTATATTGCTTCAAATGGTGCAGTTTTGAAAAGTGAGAGTGTCAAAGTTTATTGAGTTTCCAAAATGAAAAATCTAATGCTAATGGATTGGTTTATGGATCTAAATGTTCAAATCTAACATAAACCAATCCAACGAATTAATTTTTATTTTCTTATTTTTTTAAAAAAAAAAGTTACATGTCACTTTTATATTTAACTTGCTAAAAAAATAAAACATAATTTTGCATAGCTATAAATATACAATAATAACATATAGTACAAACTCAAGGCACAACAAATGTTTACTTTCAATATATATATATATATATATATATATATATATATTTCAATTATGTGATAATAAAATAGGTGAGTCATGAAATATTAAAGGAGTTGATGTTTTTATAAGATGGAGAGCACCTCTGAGTTAGCAAAGAAGGATCCTCCGCCTATGGAGGATGATCGTTCTACAAAAAAAGCAAAGTTTAGGGCAAACGATGGGGATAATCCTCCAACAATGTCATTTAAAGAAAAGTTGATGGAAACACATGCCGCTTTTGAGGATGATTCATGAGAAAGGAAGATGAGTTGGTTTTTTACTACCCAGTGATTGAAACAGAAGGACATATGCCGTCGATATCATTTTCGAAAAAGGTCCATGCTCGACTTGTTAAACCGTGGAAGGCAACGGTGGTTATCAAGCTTCTTGGAAGAACTGTCGTATACAAAGTGTTATGCAACCGCCTAGAGTCCTTAAGGAGCAGGTCCAAGTTTTACAGTGATCGATCTTGAGAAAGATTTTTTCCTGGTTAAGTTTAAAATGGAGGATGACGCCCAATATTTTCCGACTCAAAGACCGTGGACTGTATTGGGGCATTACTTGATGGTTCAACAATGGTCCCCTAGATTTGATAGCTCTACGGAAACCATTGATTCAATTGTTGCATGGATCCGTCTTCCGGGAATGCCCTGCATTACTACCACAAGAGAATTCTTAAGATGTTGGGGCAAAAATTAGGAAGGTTATAATGATTGATTAGCTATAACACCGAGTCTGCTTCGAGAGGAAACTTTGCTCGTATAGCAGTGGAGTTGGATCTGGCTAAACCGCTTTGTTCCCAATTTCTTCTGGATGGAAAGATTCAAAAGGTCGAATATGAAAATCTCCCAACAATTTATTTTGAATGTTGAAAATATGGTCACTTAAGTATTACATGTCCTGAAAGAAAAAAACAATGAAGAAAAACCTAATGGGTCTGAGGCAGTACAAAATGAGATTACAATCGGTACTAAGGCTGCGCCACCACTCACGACAGGGAGTTTCGGTAACCCTAGGTTTGGTCCATGGATGGTTGTATCTCGAAAAGGAAAATCTAAGAGCAATAAGGAAAGAAAAGCCATAAGAGATTCAATTTAGGATCAATATGGGAGGTTTGTAGGAGGATCGCGTTTTTTTATCTTGGCCAATAGAGACGATATGAAAAGGGGCACCAAGTTAACTAATGAAATCCCCGTGATTGCTAGCCAAGTTCCCCAACATGCCAAATCAATTAGAAAACTTCCAAGCAAAAAGCCATCACTTTCCACAAATAAAAATACTCATGCTGTACCAAATCCTCCTAAGCCTACATCACATAAAGGAAAAAGCACCGAGCCCAAACAAACCAAATCTTTTATACCTGAACCCTCCACGTCAGACCCCATGCAAAACTATTGTCCTCTACGTAAATATACAGAAACCATCACCATGTCAATTACCTCAAGCAATAACTCCACAAGCCTCGACCCTAAGAAGCATTATATTGTGACTTTGGAACAGATAGCTGGCAACAGTAATAGACAAGAGTTTGCAACCACACCAAATACTTTATATCTTTATGACGGAAAAAAGGATAAGGAGCTTGATCATCAACCTATGGGGGATCCACCGGATGTGGGAGATTGGGATATGGATAGTTTGATAGACGATCCAGATGACAATGGTTATAAAGGATATAGTAGTGATGAGGAATTTGAGTACTCGGAGTCAGTTGGGTCCTTGGATGACGAAAATCAGCTGGAGTTAAGAGAACCAGGCCTTTGAGCTTGAGGTATGAGGGACCTCTTGTCCTCTTCCTTTTATTAGTTCTAATGGTTTTCTCCATTATGTTTTGGAATCTTCAGAGATTGTTATCACAGCCATTAGTCGAACTTTCAATGGCTTTGTCAAAAACTATAATCCTGCTATGGTATTTGTGTTTGAGCCCCAAATTAGTGGACTCAAGGCAGATAGATTTATTAGAAAGAATCGCTTCGCAAGATCTCATAGAGTAGAAGCAGTGGGTTTTTTGGGAGGAATTTGGCTTCTTTGGAAGGAAGATTTAGCTGTTGAGGTTGTTATTAACCATAGACAGATCATCCACTTTCGGGGTTTTACACAATGTTGGGCTCATTTCTTCAATAACTGCTATATATCCCAGCCCAATTCCCTCCACGAGGGAGCAGCTTTGGACTGAAATTGACAAGCTTTCCAGCATTGTACAGAGGCCCTGGATCCTTGGGGGGTGATCTTAATGTTATTTTTAGTATGTCGAAAAGGAGGGAGGATCTTTGATTACTAATGGTGTGTGCCAACTTTTCAACCGGTGTTTTCAGTGTAATCAACTTTGCGTTTTAGAGTCCAAGGGCCCATCTTTTATATGGGCCCGTGGCTCTTTGCACAAAAGACTTGATAGTGCAATTTGTAATGATTATTGGGTTGAAAAGTTTCTGGATGCATCGGTCCTCCATCTTCCAAAGGCTTGCGCTGAACACAAGTCGATCTTGGTCCGTTTTGAGAAACTTGTAACTACTTGTATTGGCCTAAGCCTTTCCATTTCCTTGCTTCTTGGCTAACTGATAAAAAAATTTTGTGTCGACTGTTTGGCAGAAAGATATGGAGTGTATGTATTTTAATACGATTTAAAAATATTTAATTTTTTTTAAGTGTAAGAGTATTTAGTTATAATATAATTTAATAAATTCAGAGTCGAACCATAGAAAATTTTAAATTCAGTAATCAATTATTAATTAAAAATTAATAATAGAGAAAATTATTACTAATTTAAAAAGTTCTAAGACTATGGGATTCACTTTTGGTATTCAAATTATATTCATAACATTCTCTTATATTTATATTTTGTATTTTATTTATTTAATTTAATATTATGTAATTTAATTATTAACTAACCAAATTTATGGATAAATATGTGAATGAAATACATGATGTGCGATAACTAAATTGGAATGTTGACATAATGTCAAAATATCATATAAATTTGATGAGATGTAAGTTTATAAATTAATATGAAATAAAAATATAAAATCATAAATATATTAAATAAAATAAAATTTGAACTCACTTGTGAGAGATATTAATTCCATAATTTAAATCTTTGAGCTTTATCATTTCCCTAACTTAGTAAATTAGTCACTCATATTAAAAAGATATTAATTTTATTTAACAAACTTCTAAATTATATTATAAAAAATTTTAAGAACTTGAAATAAAAAAAAATTGAAAGAAAAAACTTCTATCCCTCATTGCAGCTTCACCCTTCTCTTTTCCACTTTTTCTCTCAATTTTCTTCTCTTTTCTCAGCCTCTGCACTTATCTTTATATATAAAACAACCATTTGTCTTCTTTTATTTTTATTATTATTATATTATTATCTTATATATTTATATAAGCTTGTCAAAAGTGAAGTGCTACTTTTGACTCTCTTTTTTTTATAATATAATATATTATTTATTTAGTTATTATTAAAATTATTTGTCTTTCTTTTATCTCTTATTGTCAATTCTAATTTTTTTTTATTCTCAAAATATACCTACAATAATAAAATATAATAATTAAGATAAAAATTAAGATAATAAAATATAATTTATATAAAATTACATCTATGAAGTATTAAGATAAAATGTGAATTATATACACATTAATTAACACTTTAAGTAAGAAAATAATAATTTAAACTTTTATAAAATATATACTTTTTAATGCTAATCACATTTGGCTAAACAATTTGTTGAAAAGGCTTCACGTTGGAATAGAGAAGTTTTTAGCAATATTCTCCAACATAAAAATCATTTGTTAGAAAGAATTGGGAGCATTTAGAAAGCTATGGAAAATCACCATTCTAATGTGATTCTTTTTAAATAATAATTTTCTTTTAGTTTTTTTCTTTCTTAACCTTTCTTGATTTTTAATAATTGGTTAAGTATGTGATAATTATGTTAACTTTTTTAATAATTATACATGCTTAACCAATTATTAAAAAATTAAAAAGGTTAAGAGAGAAAAAATTAAGAATTAAATCTCAAACAAAAGCTTGATGCAGTATTAACCCAAGAGAAGATTTTATAGTATCAGAAGTCTTAAGAGGAGTGGATCCAATGTGATGATCGCAATACTACTTTTTCCATCGCAAAACAATCCAGCGAAGATGGAGGAATAAAATCGAGATGGTTAAAATGATATGGGAAATTGGCTGATGGATAACAATGAGATTAAAGACTATGTTGTATCATTCTTTTCTAAACTCTATACCAAGGAACATGCAACCTATAAGTCGTACCCTATCTCTAGTCCTTTTTCGGCAATTAAGGAAAGTAGAATGTAAGCCTTATGCCTAATAGTGGATGATAAGGAAATAAAAGATGTTATTTTTCGTATGCAGGCGTTGAGAGCGCCTGGAATAGATGGTCTTCATGCCCTCTTTTACCAGACACAATGGCATGTAGTGGGACAATCAGTTTGTAGACTCATTAAACACATTTTTAATGGCAACGAGATCCCTAAGGAGCTAAACAGAACTATTCTTGTTTTTATCCCTAAATCGGATAATCCTAATACCCTTACGCTTTTTCGTCATATTAGCCTCTGCTCAGTGATTTATAAGACTGATCACAAAGTTGATACCGCGCCAGCCGTTTAAAAGCTATTATGCCTGATTTAATTAGACCAACCCAGACCAGTTTCGTTTCGGGAAGACACATTTTTGTTTTGTGCATTGAGAGATTAAGCCATGGGATCAATGATGTTGTGAAGAGAGGACACTGGAAACCTATCAGACTAGCACTTGGAGGTACTCCTTCAACTCACTTATTTTTGCTGATGATTTTATTTTACTTGCAGAGGCTTCCTATAAGCAGGCAATGGTTATAAATGGCATCTTGAATGTTTTTGTATGAGCTCGGGGAGAGAGTCAGTAAAACTAAGACACAAGTCTTTTTCTCTCAGACGTACAGCCAGTTGAGGCTAAGAAAATTGGTGCTTCCTTAGGTTTTTCTATTACTAAAAACCTTGGGAAATATTTAGGCATGCCAGCTCTTCACTCAGTGTCAACAAGCAGACTTATCAGGAAATGTTAGAAAAAGTGCCGCAACGATTGTCGGGGTTGAATGCGATGCACTTGTCCTTGGCGAGAAGGATTACTCAATCGGTAATCCAAACAACTCTTATTTATTCAATGCAGATTACAAAGATACCTTCTGGTATTCGGGATAAAATTGACCAAGCTTGTAGGCATTTTATATGGAGTGAGGCAGCGGAAACGAAGAAACTTAGTTTGGTTAAATGGGATAACATATGTCAACCAAAACGTTGCGGAGGTCTTGGTTTTAAAAAGCTAAGTTTGATGAATGATGCTTTACTTATGAAAATTGGGTGGGGATTAACTTCTTCACCGAATAGCTTATGGGTGAAGGTGCTCTTGTCAAAGTATGGCACTGTTCATACCTCTCTTCCTAACATTCTGCCAACAAAATATGGGTCATACATGTGGAAAGCTGTGGGAGGAATCTGGCCTGAGGTGTTGAAAGGTATTAAATAGGATATTGGTAATGGTAGAAGAGTTAGATTTTAGTGGGATAACGAGGCTACAGAGGAATACCATTTACATGTTTATGCATTGCAGTCGATACCTTTAGAGCAACTGGAAGAGTGTGTTGTGAAATTTACCACTGATAAGGGTGCCCGAAATTATAGCCTTTTTGAGAATTTTTTACCCCATCATTTACTCCTCAAAATTACAGCGATAAAACCTCCTAACATAAATGATCGTGTATTGGGCTTATTCCCAGACAAGAGTTTCCACAGCTAAATCTGCCTATCAGGCATTGTCGAAAATGATGTTACACAATGAAGACTCCTTTTGGCGCATTGTATGGCAGTGGAGAGGACCACAAAGAATCAGAACCTTGTTGTGGTTGGTGGGATAAAACAAACTTAAACTAAAGCTGAACATTTCAGAAGACATGTTGTTGATATGAGCTGAATGAGTTGTGGCTGTTCTCTTGAAGACACACTGCATGTAATGAGGGATTGTCCCAGTGCTAAGCATGTTTGGTTGTCATTGTTACCCTACGGGATCAGACATCGATTTTTTAGTTTGAATCTTCGAGATTAGATGCTTTATAATTTACGGAATTTGGGGAAGTATGTTGTAGTGTTGAGATGGCCTCGTCTTTTTGGAGTCACAGTTTGGAGGCTTTGGTTTTGGAGTAATCAGAGTCTACATAATGGCGCTTCCAACAGCACTAGTAATATTGTAATGGATATTAAGGTTCGTACAAAGGAAATTCAGAAGGTTAATAAGAGCATGTTTGTGCCTGGTGCTATGAAGATTGAAAAATATTTTGGGTGGGTGGCCCCTAACTGGCCTTGGTTTAAGCTCAACATAGATGTTGGAGCCCATAAAAGTTCAGTTTTGTCTAGTGCGGGGGGGCTTGACTAGAAACTATTGTGGGGAGTGGATAACTGGTTTTGGCATGAATATTGGTGTAGGTTCCATCACTGGAGCTGAGTTATGGGGTTTATATCAGGGGTTATGCTTGGCCTGGAATAGTTAAATTCGGCAGCTTCAGGTTGATGTAGACAACCTTTATGTAACTCAGTTGGTGGCTAATGACATTGTTATGCCAAATGCGTATGCCTCTCTTATCAGGGGTATCAAAGATTTATTGAACAGAAGCTGGCAAGTGCATATCAAGCATGCTTACAGAGAAACCAATTTTGCAGCTGACTTTCTAGCAAATTTTGCTCTTTCCTTACCCGTTGCTTCATATTTTCAGTTCTCTCAACAGGCTGCTGTACGGCTCAGTCATAATTGTATTGGGGTTTCACACCCTCAGTTCCGTTTTGCCTTTGCTCTATCTAGGCACGTTTATGTACCAAAAAAAAATAATATATATATATATATATATATATATATATATATATATATTAATTAGGAGCGTTATAATTATAAATTTGTATATAAATTAATTTTTACAGACTGATGTATCATCACATGATTGATTAAATAAAAATATAAAATAATAAAAATAAATCTTATAAGTTAAGTGATGATTTCATTCAACTACTCATGTGATGTTACATAAATTTATATAAAATAATTTATATTATAGAATTTATAATTATATCATAGCTCTTTATAATTATTAATAATGAGAAG
>CM046817.1:22382871-22449783 GCA_025617385.1 Murraya koenigii
CAGTGATTAGGAGATAGAGGAAGAAACTTGAGAAGCTGCATGTGCAGTGTGATTGAATCCTCGGAGAAATCCTTAATGAGCATGAAGATAGAATGATGAAAACCAAAACATAGCAATCAGAAGCAGAGGAAGATCTTGTTGATGTTTTATTGGAACCTTTCAGGAGAATGGTGACTTTGAAATTTCCCTTGGAAACCTCATAACCAATGATATTTAGACAGAAAAAATTTAACAACAGAAACAATGGTACACCTTATTTGATTTATCTTGTTATTTAAAAAAATAATTAATTAACTTATAAATCGGACTGGGTCTGTGCATGGTTAGCTTGGTGCCAAATAACTGTGAAAAATTCATCGATACCCCTTAATGTTTTGCTAATTTTTCATGTAATAATATAATTTTTTATTTTATTTTCTTTTCTTTTATGCACCCAATTCAATCTTTTTTTTTTTTTTAACCTTTTTCAGTTGGAGTCATGGTCCTATTTTTTATTCAATTGGTTAACCTCTTATAGTGTAAGCAAAAGAATCAGAAGTTCAAGTTCAAGATGGTATATTTAATTTAGAGTGGGCAGGCATGCGAGGTCGACGCATTCAAATAGAACTTAAAGTATGAACTATCAAGAGATATAATCTAGGGTTTAATTTAGAGTTAGATAAGGATCAAAGGTCAAAGATCCAACTATGAAGAGATATAATCTAGGGGTTAATACCAGATATTGCTTTTAGTGTGCACAAGTTAAGCCCATATGTCTCTACACTAACATTACAGCATCTCATGGCATGCAAAAGAGTACTCATATACTTAAAGGCCACTTAAGATTATGGACTGAAATTTGTTAAAGATAGTGATATGAAGTTAATAGGCTTCATAGATGTAGATTAGGCATGCGATTTAGATGACTGAAAGTTAGTTAGTGCTTATTGTATATACTTAGATAACAATCTGAAATCTTGGTCATCTAATAAGCAACCTGTCAAAGCTAGATTAAGTGCAAAAAGTGAATATAGATCTTTAGCCTCAATAAGTGCAGAAATCAATTAGTTGCAATCACTGTTTCTTAATTAAAAGTGCATTGCATGGAAAAGCCCATCATTTGTTATGATAATATTAGTGCTACTAAGTTAGCTCACAATCCAATTTATCACTCAAACACAAAATACATTGAGATTGATATGCACTATGTTAGAAATAAAGTACTTGTAGATGAGCTGAACATTTAGTATATACTAAGTGAAGAGTAGATAGCTGGCATTATGACCAAACTTCTTTTATTCATTCGTTTTAATTATCAAAGAGCCAAACTAATTGTCCTTCTATGTCCCTTGAGTTTGAGGGGGTTTGTTAAAGCAAGTTATTATTAAGAGGTTTTAAGAGCTGAAAGAAACAAACTTGTTTGGGTAATACCGAGCATGCCCCTTAGAGGCCGGTCCAGCTCGAGTAGAAGACTTCAGCTCGAGTAGAAGACCTCGGAGCCAGTCTAGCTCGAGTAGAAGACTCCAGCTCCAGTAGAAGACCTCGATCACCGGCACGAAGACGACCTTACTAGGCGTCAAAGCTGGTCAAGATCGAGTCCCATAAAAGTTGCTCGAAGCCCGAGCTCCTCATCCCGCCCAAGATTTACAGACTCTAGTGCGTGGCCCACCTTTCTGACAATTCAGCACTACGATCAATGCCTGGCCAACGTCCCAGGCGAGGTGGTACCATCACTGTTACCGATGGCCGGCACATGCCCCCACAGTGTCATCATTTCGCGCACCCACGCTCGACACCATGATCGAAGCCACGGAATCCACGCCACGCAGACGATCACGCATTCCGGGGAACATCACGTTAATCGCGGCTATCAAAGGGCCCCAGACACCATAGACGCGGAAACGGCTGCCCCCGAAGGAAAAAGGGGCGGGAAAACGGAAGTATAAATGAAAAATGGCAGTGAAGGTGAAGGGTTCCGAAAATTTTACATGAGTTCTATCTCTTCTTCTCCCTTTAAATTTCCATTAGAAACGATTCTTACAAAAAGGGACGGATATACCCCCTTTATTTCCTCCGGTCTCTCTAACAAAGAGGGATACAAAAAGAATAATTCGATCACTGACTTGAGCGTCGGAGGATTTTTCTGGAACAACACCCGGTGACCCTTGACTTTGTTCTTGTGAGTACGAGGCTAGAGGAGATCGCAGATTCCGGTGGCACAGAAGAATCGAAGTTAGAAAGCAGTCCTGCTCGAGCTCAAGTACACCGCGATAAGGAGTTTTGGCACTATTTAAAGGCACGCAGAAAAACAGCATCAACATCTTGGCGCCGTCTGTGGGGATCTGTTAAAAAAGCTTGATTTCCCAACACATCCAGAAGACACAACGCGACAATGAGAGAAAATAATAGGAGGGGAGTAAGCCTGGAGGAGTCGGTGACTCTGACGGAAGTGGCCAATGAGGCTCAAAATAGAGATCCAAGAGAGAATGGATCGGATGGAGAAACAAATGGAAACACTGACGTCCCTCTTACAAGAACTCAGGGAGGGACAGAGGAAAGCATGCAATGACGTCCCTGAGTCCAGTCGTGGAAACGCCCCCTTCAGGGAGCATGCGGGAGACGAAGCCCAAAGATTGAGAACACCAAATGTTGCCGGGAGGGAGGAGACGAACATGGAGGAAAGGGGATCCCATCAGCATTTGCAGGATACAGCACCAACCTCCCGCGCGGAGGAGTTGGAAGGAGAAGTACGAAGGTTGGCGCAAGTTGTGGAGGACCCTCGGGAAACGGGAAAAGCCCAAGTTGGAGGATAATGTTGGACAACGAGTCTCCATTCTCAGTGGAGATTATGGGCGTCACGATCCTCCGTGACTTCTGTTTCCCAGATTTAAAGTTTTCAGGGAAGAGTGATCCGCTGGTGCACATAGAGCGGTTCAACGACATGACAGGAGTACAGGGCCTGTCAGCGGCCCAGAGATGCAGGGCCTTCCTACTCACTCTTGAGGGAAGGGCAAGAGAATGGTACCACAGGCTGCCGTAGGGAAGCATTCTGAGCTTTGAACAGATGTGTAGAGAATTTGCAGAGCAATTTCGAGTGCGGTGACCCCGAAGATGACATGATGGAGTTATCGGAGATAAAAGCAGGAGGAGGAGAATCCTCACTAGAATTTGTTAAAAGATACCACTGATCAGTTCTCGATCTTGGGGCATTTAATCATCTCCAGGCTTTGAGGGGATTAAAGAATGGAATCAGGATGGGGAGACCATGGTACAATTTACGAAGCCCTTCGATTCGTTCATATTCAGATGCATATGAATAGGTAAAGATGGACATGGTCATCAAAGAAAAAAAGGCTGCAAAACTAAGAAGTGAACAGGGCAGTGGAACGAGGAGAAAGGAAAAAGGAGGTCCTGCCCGAGGAACTTTGACTTCCAAGGTGATAAGGGATCGGGTTACTCCCTACAATCCTTACCAGAGAGCTCCCCAGCCATGGATAATGCCAGTACCACCTCGCAGGTCTCTAGGCCTGGACCGCAGGGAATACAGGCGGCACGACGACTACACTTCCTGCAACCAACCACCAAGCCAACCTATGCGGGACCACAACAGAGCTGACCGTCCATTGCCACCCCCACCGAGAAACTTCCCAAGAGATCGGGCAATACAGGTGGTGGAGCAGAGTCCCACTTACGGGCAATACACAAGGTTGAAGGTGTCTCTCGAAGAGATACTTCAAGTGGCAGAAGAGCGAGGACTGCTGAGCCCCCCAGCACCGATGGCTAAATCAGCTGGTAAACGAGATAAGGGATGGTTTTTTCGGTTCCACGGTGACCACGGCCACTCAACATGGAAGATCTGGTTAGAAATCAGGTGGAAGATCTGGTTAGAAATCGGTATTTGGACGAGTTCATTGAAGGAGGACATCCGGTTGTCGAGCAGCAACCAGAGAAGGATGACCGAGCCTATGAAATGGACTTGGAACCACCGGCTGCAAGGATAATCTCAAGAGGGCCCACGATGGCAGGAAGTTCAAACAGGGCTTGAAAAAACTATTACAGATACGCCACTACCGGTCGGGAGGTCCTGTTCGCCGTACCTACTGTAAAAAAGGTTAAGGTACGGCAGGTGCCCATCATGTGGACAGAGGAGGACGAAGAAGGGGTGCAGTACCCTCATTAAGGATGCCTTGGTCGTGAAGGCAAACGTTGCCAATAAGGAGGTCGATCGGATATTAGTGGACTCGGGAAGCTCGGTGGACATTCTCTTCAAATCCACGCTTCAGGATTTGGGAATAGCAGGTGCGAGCCTCGAGTAGACGAGCACTTCCTTGAAAGGGTTCGGGGGAGGAAAGCTGATACCTCTGGGAATCATCAAATTGGTTGTGACTATGGGCTCGAGGCCTTTTGAAAAGAATATGATGTTAGACTTTGTGGTGGTGGATGACGTTAGCCCCTACCAAGTAATACTGGGGAGGCCGTTCATGAGGATCAGCCAATTTGTGCTATCCACCCACTACTTAGCCCTGAAGTATCGAGTAAATGGGGCTGTAGGGGTTGTAAAAGGTAGTCAGAGGTTCGCGAGGAGCTGCTACGCTGTGGCAGCTAAGGAACCATGCAGATAACCTCATTGGACTTGAGGGGAGTCGAGGAATGGAAGGCAGGGAGCCGGTGAGGAACTAAAGGAGATTAGGGTAAGAGCAGACGACCTCAAGAAGAAAATTCGGATTGGCTCGGGCATTAGCTAGCAGTTAAAAGAAAAGCTGGTGGAGTGTTTGTGAGCGCATGCAGATGTATTCGCTTGGATGCATGAGGATATGCCTGGGATCGACCCAGAGGTGGCATGTCACAGGCTGACGATACGGAAGGGCGCTAAGCCAGTGAGGCAGAAGAGGTGGCGCGTCAACCAGGAAAGGTATGAGGCCACAAACTGCGAGGTGGAGAAGTTGCTGAAAGCAGGATTCATAAGGGAAGCCTCTTATCCCGTGTGGATCTCAAATGTGGTATTGGTAAAGAAAGCAAGTGGGAAATAGAGAATGTGCGTGGATTTCACGTAAATAAAGTCTGTCTAAAAGATAGCTTCCCGTTGCCAAAGATAGACCAGTTGGTGGATTCCACGGCGGGACATGGGCTGCTTAGCTTCATGGATGCCTTCTCAGGCTATAACCAGATTCCCATGTACCGATCAGACGAGGAGTGCACGGCTTTCATCACCAACCAAGGCCTGTTTTGTTACAAGGTTATGCCATTCGGCCTGAAGAACGCGGGGGTAACCTACCAGAGGTCGGTGAACAGAGTTTTCAAGCCACTGATCGGCCGAACAATGGAGGTTTATGTGGACGATATGATCATCAAGTCAAAGGACGCGGGGGAACATGTAAAGAACTTGGAAGAAACCTTCAGGCTCTAAGAAAGTATCGGATGAAGCTTAATCCAGAGAAGTGTACCTTTAGAGTCAGCTCGGGGAAATTTTTGGGCTTCATGGTCAGCCATAGAGGATCGAGACCAATTCGGAAAAGATAAGAGGCGAGTTGTGGAGATGAAGTCCCCACGTACCCTCAAGGAGATACAAAGTCTGACGAGCAAATTGGCATCCCTCAACAGGTTCATATCCTAGGCCATAGATAAATGCTTAGTCTTCTTTCAGGAAATGTAAAAAGTGGACACCAGAGTATGAGTGGCATTCTAATAGCTGAAGGAGTACTTGCTGAAGGCCCCATTGCTGTCAACACCTTGAGAAGGGGAGGTTCTGTTTCTGTATTTAGCTGTGTCTCAATGGGCAACGAGCTCGATTCTGGTAAGAGAAGAGTCGAAGGTGTAATACCCCGTATATTACACGAGCAGAGCTTTGTTGGGGGCTGAAACTCGATACCCACCAATGGAAAGATGGGCATTGGCCCTAGTAATAGCGGCCGGAAAACTGAGACCCTACTTCCAAGCTCATTCGGTGACGGTTTTGACGAATCAACCACTCAGGCAGACTCTGCACAAGCCAGAGACCTCTAGAAGGTTGGTGAAATGGTCGGTGGAGCTCAATGAATTCGACATCAGTTACCAACCCCGGACAGCTATAAAAGCTCAATCCTTAGCTGACTTTGTGGTCGAGTGTACAGAAAAGAATGAAGACAATGAGGGTGAGCACCAACCAGACTCCTCGGCCTCGGACAATGCATGGACAGTCACAGTTGATGGGTTTTGTGGAGATCAAGGAGCAGGAGCAGGAATTGTAATTCTCAGTCCTGAAGGGGTAGAGATGCAGTATGCCGTGAAGCTGGAATTTGAAGTCACCAACAATCAGGCCGAGTACAAGGCTGTAATTGTTGGATTGAAGCTCACATTAGTAGTAAAGGCAGAAGAGGTAAAGCTTCAGGCCGACTCACAGCTGGTAGCAAACCACCTCAACGAAAGTTTCCAATCAAAAGGCGGGAAGATGGAGGCTTACCTTCGGAAGGTGAGGCAACTGATTAATAGTTTCCGAGCAGTCGAGGTGGAGCGGATCTCGAGGGAGGAATTTTCGAGTGATATGATAGCTCGAATGGCTGCTACTCCGACCCCAAAATGTCGAAGTTTATCCGTTATAGAATCAAGTCCCGCTCGAGCATCAAGCAGGAAGGCTAGGTGAGGAGTTTATCGGCGAGCAGCAGTTGGATGGAGCCGATTGTGTTTTACCTCAAGGAAGGGGTATTGCCCGCTGATAAGAAGTAGGTAAGGAAGCTGAAGTGTAAAGCGGCTAGGTATACCACGATTGATGGGGGTTATGCAGACGGGGATATACACTCCCACTCGTTGCGGTGTTTAGACCAAGAGGAAGTCGACTATATCCTCGGAGAAATACATGAAGGAATTTTCGGGAATCATTCGAGTGAGAGGTCTTTGGCTTTCAAGGCCTTGAGGCAGGGATACTTTTGGCCCCGCATGCATCAAGATGCCCAAGAGAAGACTAGGAGCTGCAGGAGTTGCCAAAGCTTTGCCAACTACCTGACTCAGCCTCCTGAGAACCTTACGGTGATGAATTCACCATGGTTGTTCGCTCAATGGGGAATTAACTTGATAGGGTCACTGCCGAAGGGGAGAGCATCTGCAACACATGTCGTGGTGGCAATTGATTACTGCACCAAATGGGTCGAAGTGGGAGCCTTGAATAGTATCACAGAGAGTAAGACCACTGACTTCATTTGGAAAAATGTGATTTGCAGGTATGGGATTCCCCACGCTTTAGTCACGGACAACGGGAGATAGTTTGATAACAACAAGTTCAGAGACTTCTGTAAAAACATGGGGATAGAACTGAAGTTTTGTTCTCCGTCACACCTGTAAGCCAATGGGCAAGTAGAAGCCTCGAACAAGATTATAAAACATATCCTGAAGACCAGACTAGGCTAGCAGAAGGGAGCTTGGGTGGACGAGCTGCCTGGTGTCTTGTGGGCTTACATAACTACACACAAAACGGCCACAAAGGAAACCCCATTCTCCTTGGCGTTTGGACATGAGGCGGTTGTTCCAGATGAAATAAGAATGGGAACACACTGAACAAAGCACTTCAACGAAGAGCAAAATGATGAGCAGATGTGTGTAGGCTTGGACTTGCTGGAGGAGAAGAGGGAAAGGGTCGCTGTAAAGATTGTAGAGTACCAGCAGAGAGTGGCTCACTATTACAATCGAAATGTGCACATCCGTCAGTTTCAAGTGAGAGATTGGGTACTCAGAAGAGTCAATCAGAACACGAAAGACCCCAGGCAAGGTGTGTTGGGACCGAAGTGGGAAGGCCTCTACAGGGTCTCTCAAATAGCCGGACCGGGAGCATACAGGCTTATCCACCCAGACGGAAGAGAAGTTAAGAGGCCGTAGAATGCACAACATTTGATGAAATATTTCCACTAAGTTCCCTTGTATTGCAAGCATTAATATACAATTCCTTCCGGAATGGAAATGTGTAAAATCTTGAGCATATGTAAAAGAAAAAAGTACTTCCAGTGTAATTCAATATAGGAAAGTTGAAGTCAATAAGCTCGCGAAGACAACACGAAGGCCAGAAGTCCCAAAGCCTAGCTTAAGGCAGGACGGTGCCAAGCGTGGCTAATTGCAGGCCCGAGCAGAACAAGCTTGCGAAGACAACGCGAAGGCCAGAAGTCCCAAAGCCTAGCTTAAGGTAGGATGGTGCCAAGCGTGGCAAAGCCAATCGTGGCCAATTGCAGGCCCGAGCAGAGCAAGCTCGCGAAGACAACGCGAAGGCCAGAAGTCCCAAAGCCTAGCTTAAGGCTTGACGGTGCCAAGCGTGGCCAATTGCAGGCCCGAGAAGAACAAGCTCGCGAAGGCCAGAAGTCCCAAAGCCTAGCTTAAGGCGGGACAATGCCAAGCGTGGCCAATTGCAGGCTCGAGTAGAACAAGCTCACGAAGACAACGCGAAGGCCAAAAGTCCCAAAGCCTAGATTAAGGCGGGACGGTGCCAAGCGTGACCAATTGCAAGCCCGAGAAGAACAAGCTCGCGGAGACAACGCGAAGGCCAGAAGTCCCAAAGCCTAGCTTAAGGCGGGACAGTGCCAAGCGTGGCCAATTACAGGCTCGAGCAGAACAAGCTCGCGAAGACAACGCGAAGGCCAGAAGTCCCAAAGCCTAGCTTAAGGCGGGACGGTGCCAAGCGTGGGCAATTGCAAGCCCGAGCAGAACAAGCTCGCGAAGACAACGCGAAGGCCAGAAGCCCTAAAGCCTAGCTTAAGGCGGGACGGTGCCAAGCGTGGTCAATTGTAGGCCTGAGCAGAACAAGCTCACGAAGACAACGTGAAGGCCAGAAGTCCCAAAGCCTAGTTTAAGGCAGGACGGTGCCAGGCGTGGCCAATTGCAGGCCCGAGCAGAACAAGCTCGCGAAGACA
Organism: Murraya koenigii; assembly: GCA_025617385.1. Classification (NCBI taxonomy): domain Eukaryota; kingdom Viridiplantae; phylum Streptophyta; class Magnoliopsida; order Sapindales; family Rutaceae; genus Murraya; species Murraya koenigii. The sequence goes on from CM046817.1 coordinate 22,391,718, forward strand.
ACGCGAAGGCTAAAAGTCCCAAAGCCTAGCTTAAAGCGGGACGGTGCCAAGCATGGCCAATTGCAAGCCCGAGCGGAAGAAGCTCACGAAGATAACACGAAGGACGAAGTCCCAAAGCCTAGCTTAAGGCGGGACGGTGCCAAGCGTGGCCAATTGCAGGCCCGAGCAGAATTAGCTCGCGAAGACAACACAAAGGCCAGAAGTCCCAAAGCCTAACTTAAGGCGGAACGGTGCCAAGCATAGCCAATTGCAGGCTCGAGCAGATAAGCTCGCAAAGACAACGCAAAAGCCAGAAGTCTCTAAGCCTAACTCAAGACGAGACTGGGCCGAGCATAAGACAATTGTAAGCTTGAGCAGCGTAAGCTCGCAAAGAAAGCGTCAAAGCCTAATACGAGCTGCATATCAGCTCGAGCTGATCAAGCTCGCAAAAGGAACACATGTTTATAAGCCTAACTAAAAGGCAAAATCTAGTCATGCATTAGCCAGAGAAGGCACAAGTATAAATGGCGAGAGAAGAAAGGCAAAGACCCCACAATTGTTAAAGTTTATCTAACAAAGACATGGAGCAAATCCCAAAGACAAAATACAAAGCAGAGAAATATATACTCAAGCATAGAGGCAAATTATTTAATATATATCCTTTATTCGTTCATAAAAAATAAAAGTACAAAAAAAAGAGGTTTCTCAAGGGAGCTGGGTCATTCGGGCTAGCAGGGGGGAGCTGAGTCCTCAAGAGGAGCAGAGGCAGCAGCAGAAGCAGTAAAAGCGGAGACAGCGGCAGCTGGAGGAGCAGGAGTAGCAACACCGGGAGGAGGAACAGCAGCAGCAGCAGCGAGAGGATGAGGAACAACAGTATGAGGAGGAGTAGGAGCAGTTTCTCTAGACTCAGTAGGGGCCTCAGATGCGGAGGCTCTCGACCCTTAGATTGGGATATCGTGCTTGTGCATGTACTCCGCGACACCCACCTGGACCTTAGATAGGTCTACCTCAGGATGTTCGTTGCTCAAGGCAAACACAAGGCAGTTGTAGCTGAAAGCCACCCCATCATTATACTCGGTCGTGAGTCTGTCCTCAAGACAGTCCACCTTCTTCTGAAGACTAGAAGCCTCCTCCTCCATGGTCCTCTCAAAGGAGAACCTCTGTATGTCCAGATCCTTTTGAGCATTGAGTAGCTCTTCTCGGACAAGGGATAGCTCCCTCTCGAACTGAAGAGCCCTCGAATCTGACATTGCTGCTTTCTCTTCGAGGGTGGAGTTCTCCTCGCGAAGCTTCGTTGCTTCCTCATCTTTCTGCTCAAGACCCTGTTTCAAGCTCTAGATTTCTGCTAGAACTTCCTCTGAGAATCTTGAGTCTTAGTCTTGAATCTGGTAGCAGCAGCTGTATTATGAGAAGAAAGGTAGTGGAGAGCGCCGACCAGCTCATCAGCGTCATAAGACTTTAGCCTATCCAAGAACCTATCCTCCATCTGCCCAACAAAGTCCTTAACGTAGGGTTCGGCACGGCCTAGCCGATCCTGCTCTTGCACTCGTTCGGATCGAGGCCGAGCTGAGGCTGCAGTCCTCGGACGCCTGCGAGGTGGAACTTCTTCTGCTTGCTCCGTCTCTTGAGCCTGGGGAGGAGCTTGAACTGGTGAAGGGGGGGTATCGGTTCGAGGCCGTTTGGCTGAAGAGCTACTCGGGTCTCCCGAGGTCATCGCAGGCCTTTGCATCATATGAAGCACCCCACTTATCCCTTCCTTGGATACCAGGCTACATTCGACAAAATTGTGTGCTGTGAGTAATTCCCTGCACGAGCTTGCGTTTTCAAGAGCTGTGTTGACGCGTGCTCGAAGCTCCTCACCAATCTTATAAGATGCACCCCAAGATACTACAGGAACAACCAGAGTAAAATAATGAGAACAAATACGAGAAGAAGAACTAAAATAAATGTTCGTTGGATAGATAAACGGCCTAGAGTGCAAAAATACTGTGGAACTACAGGGACCCCCTCGGAGAGAAGTGTAGCATGCCCCCAATCTCCCCCAACAAAGAAGAATTTATACTTCCAGCTGCCACCGGAAGTGGGGATATCAGTTATGGGTTTCTTGCCCTTCAGGCTGGAGGTACGGTAGTACCAACCAGCATCCTTCAGGCTGCATTTCAATTGATAGAGGTACTTTATCTCCTCTACCGAGGGCTCACCCAAGTTACACCATCTCCACGCAGACAAAGAGGCGGATAGGACCCTCCACCCATTTGAATTCGGTTGCCACAGGGCCGACCGAAATCTAGACAAAATTCGAGCAAAATAAGGTTGAAGAGGCAGCCTGACCCCCCATTTAAAGTACTCCATGTGGAAGGTGGCATACCCGCAGGGAGGGCCAGTGGGTATGTCACCCTTACCTGGAACCCGCAAGTCCACGTTATTTGGTATGCGGCAGGTGTCCCTAAGCCTATCCAGGTCCTGGTGTGTGATTTCACACCTTATGGAGTCAATGGGGTACCCCCTACCCTTTGACCGTTGGCTGACTCTTCCCCCCTGATGCGGCTGGGTCTCCGCCACAGTTAACCCCTCTTCTGAACTGGAATCCCTCACTGGGATTATACTAAGGGGTTCTACATCACTCATGAAGGACGACTCCTCGAGATGACATCCTATGAGGTTGTTGGGTGTTTGACATCTTTCCTATGGAAAAAATCTACGAGGTGGGAATCGAAGCGCAAATAGAGAGAGATAGAACAGGAACAAAGAAAGAGAAAGAGGTTTATACCTGAACAAAGTTGACGATTGGAAATCACTGTAACACCGGAGAAGAGAATGAGAGACACTTGAAAGCAATTAATTTGGGTCTGAGCAAGGATGAGCAATATGAAGCACAGTAAAGAAATCGAGGGTTTTTAAAGGGGAAAGTGCGTCTATTCGACAGACGGCACACATCTCAAGAGATGCGACTGTTTAAGTAAAGTCTTTTCAAAATTCAAACGCACGGCTCGGATTCACCCACGTGTCCCGCATTAAATGCGAAATGACAAGGAGTGGGGAACAGCTCAACGCGGGAAGTTAAAAATGAGCGGTAGACCCAACGAAGTTTCGGTCTTATCTCGCTTCACTCCAAAGACTAAGCCGGGGGCGATGTTTGGGTATCTGAAGCATGCCCATGAGGTCGGTCTAGCTCGAGTAGAAGACCTCGGAGCCAGTCCAGCTTGAGTAGAAGACTTTAGCTCGAGAAGAAGACTCCAGTTCGAGTAGAAGACCTCGATCACCAGCATGAAGACGACCTTACTAGGCATCAAAGTTGGTCAAGATCGAGTCCCATCAAAGCTACTCAAAGCCCGAGCTCCTACTCCCGCCCATTATTTACAGACTCAAGTGTGTGGCCCACCGTTCTGACAATTTAGCACGACGATCGATGCCTGGCCAACGTCCCAGGCGGGGTGGTGCCATCACTGTTACCGATGGCCGGCACACGCCTCTACAGTGTCATCATTCCGCGCACCCACGCCCGACACCATGATCAGGCCACGGGAACCCACGCTCACCAGACAGTCACGCATTCCCAGGGAACATCATGTTAATCGCGGCTGTCAAAGGGCCCCAGACACCATAGACGTGGGAACGGCTGCCCCCGAAGGAAAAAAGGGCGGGAAAACGGAAGTATAAAGGAAAAATGGCAGTAAAGGTGAAGGGTTTTGAAAATTTTACATAGGTTCTATCTCTTCTTCTCCCTTTGAATTTCCCTTAGAAACGATTCTTAAAAAAATGGACGGATATACCCCTTTTATTTCCTCCGGTCTCTCTAACAAAGAGGGATACAAAAAGAATAACTCGATCACTGACTTGAGTGTCGGAGGGTTTTCACCGGAGCAACACCCGACGACTCCTGACTTTGTTCTTGTGAGTACAGGCTAGAGGAGATCGCCGTTCTGGTGGCACAGAAGAATCGAAGTTAGAAAGTAGTCCTACTCAAGCTCGAGTACACCGGGAGCAGGAGTTTTGGCACTATTCGAAGGCACGCAGAAAAACAGCATCAACAAAACTCAAGAAACTCCACAAAGCCACATCAGCAAAGTTTGTTACTGAAGAATACAAGCTCAGCATAGTTAGTTAATAATCACAGTCAGCTCATACACTTACTTGTAATGAATTGTAGCTAGCTCATTAGCTAAGAAAGCTTTTTAGATTTAAGTTATATTCATGTGTGAGTATATAAAGACATGTACATATAATTGATCATTATGGAGTGAATCTTCTGGAAATTCATAGTTGTATTTTCTCTTATGCCAAACAACACATCTTTGTTTTTCTTTCATAAATTAATTTATCTTGTTAGCTTTTCATTTAAGTATATTATCATTTAGGCCATTGCTATAATACTTACATGTATCCCATATATGAATGAAAAATGATCGTTGGATTAAATAGAGTGGATCCAATGGCTGAGATTCATTAGGGTTAAATAATAAAAATATTTAGAAGGAAAAGGAACTTGTTCGGTTAATTGAAAAAACAAAAATTCCTCACCATTCACTCTCAACTCATGATCTTTACACTCTCTTCTCTCACCATCACCAAACGTCTCTCTTTTCACTCCTTTAATTGACGGTTCTCTCTTCACTCACCCTCTCTTGTCAAACACAGCCTTATCTCTCTACTCCCTCCTAGCACGGCTCACGACGGCTATCAATGGCAGCGTATCTCGGCAATGATTAACGCAGTGGTTGAAAACAATGATCTCGGCCAACCATCCCTGGTGAGAGTGTATACATATCCTAATTATATCCGACGTGCTAATTTGGAATCCGGTATCGTATTTTGAACGAGTACTGATACACACGCCCTTGAGAGTAGGATTGTGCATGGAATCACTATTTATCTTCTTTAACCTGAGCAATTTTTAGATTTCAAACTAGAATTTCAAACACTCAGTTCTCTCTAGATACAAGTAAGAATTTTGCATATGATATACCGTTGGAAGATCCTTTCACGATCTTTATTAATTTTATATTTATACATTATGTATCATGAAAGATATGAGTAAAATAAACTTACACATAACCTAGGTTTTCATTTTACTCATTGCATGAACCATATTAATCCTTATGGCAACTAATAATTAATCTATACATCGCTATATGTTTATTAATTCAAGTGCATGATATAAAAAATAAGTAAATTGTAACATGCTGTTAATATTTGTTTTTGGTGAAAAAAATTATTTTTTTTAAAGATGATGCTTAAGTCTCATGCTTACATGCTTAAATCAGAACAAAACATATTTAGCTTTGATACCAATATTGATTTTTGAGCACGAATCAACATAAAACTCAGAAATTTGAATTTGAACACAAGCTCGGATTATATATAGAGAACTGATAAACTAGGATTGTGCTACTAATTTATGGTCAGAGGATGATCACAGAGTTGAAAAATCCCCTCAAATTATGTTGCAAGAACTCTTTAAACTTCTCTTGGTTTTAATTTTCTCCTAATTACACTTGCTTCTTTGCTTAACCTTGCTTATTCTATGTATTTGCCCTATATTTATAGCATTCCAAGAGTAGTGATCATCCTCTTATTGATTACTAAATAAGCTTAAACAATTGTTGGAATGATCATCTTCTTAATGATCACTTAAAAATATAATATTTAAGATATTATAGAATTCTAACTCAAAATGACCACTTGTTCTTGATCATGTTTCTCTCACAAGTAACCTCAAAGTGATAGAACCCTAAATATTGCTTAGATTTTCTAATCTCCCATTTTAGGCGTTTTTGAAGTTTCAAATCTTGACAAATCTTTAAACCTTCTTTATTAACAAAGTTGACTTTTACTAATGGAAATTGGACCGGATCTGTTTATTCCTCAAGCTCTGACATTAGTATATCCAGGAAAATCCAAATTAGTTCAACTAAGGCAAGTCTAGGAAAATCCAAATCAGTTCAACCAAGGTAAGTGTCCTACTTCACACAGTCTCTATCTATATATCATCACCAGTAAAACCAGTAAGATCAAAATGGTGAAAAATAGGATAATCAAAATTAAAAACAAATAAATAAAGCAATAAAAAGATATTTTATAAATCTAGTAAATGGTGTTATTCTACCAAATCGATGCAGTAATCTGCCTTTGAAACCAGATCAAGCCTAAAACCGATTAATACCCCATACGTTCGGGTTTCCAACCAAATACTAAAAATATAAAATATAAAAATATTTTATAAAATACTTTACAAACCTAAGCAACACAAAGGCTCATAGATACTAGATCTGAGTCTTAGAAATAGAATTCTGATTGAATGGAGGGAGAAGAGAAATATAACTGAGGGGAGAGATCCAGTCTCTATGTCTTAGAGGAAGGTAGCAGTTTATAAACATACATATGAAATTTAAACGTTCTTTAAATAATATACAAGCTTTGAAAAAAATTACAAACTTTAAACAGATTACATGAAGTACAAATCTTACATATATCTTTGCTTGAATCCAAGAAACTTTAAAGTAGATACAGAAAGATTTTACAAATAGAGAAGATGAGAGAAATTCTGAGACAGGAAAATTTCCTCTAAATCTCTGATTTTTCTTTTATAGAAGAAGAAGGAAAAGGAGGAAGGAATTATAATCCTTTATTTTTTCTTGCGGAGTCCGACTTTTATCTTGTGAAAATGCATTACTAAAGCAACGCATGAAGGGGCCTCTGTTGTCACATGGGACATCATTGAGAAAAAAGTGCTGGAGGAGACAATATCTTTTGCTTTAACACGTGATGTGCTGGGGAAAATAACATCTTCTACTTTATCATATAGTGTGCTGATGGAGACAACATATTATGCTTTATTACATGGTCTGCTGGTGGAGACAACATCTTCTGTTTTTTAAAATTAAATTTTTTTTTACAAGAGAAATAATTACATAGAATTTAAAATTTCTTTATAGAAGAAGAAATACCGAAGCAATCGTCTTCATTATCATCTCCAAGGGAAATGAATGGTTTAGCTTCTTCAACTTCTTCAATAGAGCCTTCTGCAGATGGCTTGGATATTAAAGCAAGAAGCTGTTCCATGATTTTAAAATATTCTTCTTCGGTCTTTGTACAGTAAGAAAAGTATTCTAAGTCTTTATATCTTTGATATTAGGTTCTAGGAGGCCTTTTGAGGAAAGCCATGCACGAATTGTGACTTGATCGGTTTTGAAATATTCTTCTTCGGTCTTTGTACAGTAAGAAAAGTATTCTAAGTCTTTATATCTTTGATATTAGGCTCTAGGAGGCCTTTTGAGGAAAGCCATGCACAAATTGTGACTTCAGTCAGTTTTGACTGATCATCGAATTTAGACCACCATTTGACTTTAAAATTTCTCTTTCCAATTGGACCTCGAGGGTATGATATTGGAAATCCCACATCCAAACCCAAGGAAAGAAGAAATTTGTACAGAAACAAAAAAAAATGAGGAAACCTTTTCTTGGGCTCTGAAGGAATATAATGGGCTTTGAAAAAGTTTAAACAGTGAGTGGCATTTGGGGTAAGGATTTTTGGATTTGGGCCGAAATAAGTCCACCACTATTTGAACTAATTTGGAAGGCTTTGAATAGTTATTCTTGAATTGAAGAAAAATAACTATGAATGAAATTTTTTAGGGTTTTGTATAAAAAAAATGTGTTAAATCATGCTTGTTGGTAATCCTAATAAGAAAAGTGTAAGCATTGGTTTGGACTCATTTGAAAATTGATGGGAAAAGTCTTTGATTTGTGGAGTTGGTCTCCCTATTGTTTTGGATTTAGGACATTAAGAATAGTAGCCGTTGAATAGGTTGGCTCAGAATGGGATTCACTAAAAAAAAATGTTTGAATATTACAGACTCAGTGATTTTCAAAATGCTTTGATAGAAAGACTAGGGTTTTGATAAATCTCATGGTTTGAAAGAACCAGTTTTTCAGAAAAATCTTTAAAACACCTTGAAATGGATCAGTGTGATAAAATCCATCCTCCATTGATAAAGTATTTTGAAGATTGGTCTTATAAAACCAATCCGAAGAGGATTTTGAAAGCTTAGTTGTGAAAGAATAATTTGAAAATCAGAGCTTTCACTAGAAATAACTACAGTAGAAGAAGATTTTGAAATGTCTTTAAAAATAACTTCTTCTTTGTATTTTAAAGGGTTTTTTGGAACTTATTTATTTTGAGAAAGATTTTGAAGAGCAAGTAAGAGTTCTAGAGAACGAGAGATTGAGTCCATCCATTCTTTTACTTGGTTTACCTGTAAGTCTGAGGCGACTGCTTTAGATTGAGCTTTACGCTCATCAACTATATCAATCTAAGATTTAATTGGCATAGCTGAGGATAATAATTTGTCTTTAGGTGGGGTTGTTATGGGTTCTTTAGAAGTGGTTTGGGGTGCAGGTTCTTTAAGAATGACTTTGCCTTCGTCTTTCTTCTTTGGTGGCATTACCTGTTTTGAAGAAATTCTTTAGTTAGAAAATCTGGAACAACATTTGTATCACCTTTAATAAATTCAATATCAAAATAAAAAACACTTAAAATAGCTTGCCATTATGTAAAAATCTGTTTGGATGCAATGTTTTGAACATCTTTCTCTAGAACATGTTTTGCGACTTTGCAATCAATTCTAAGTAGAAATTTTTTATTTAATAAATCACTTTGAAATTTAGAAATGCATAATACAATAGAAATAATTTCTTTTTTAATAGTAGAATAATTTTTCTGGCATTCATTCCAATGTGCATAAACATATTGTACTATTTATTCTTTATTATTATCTACTTGCTTTAATATACCACCATAACCTAAGACTGAAGCATCAGTTTCAACAATTTTAACAGGGTAGAGTTAGGAAGAAATAAACAAGGAATATCTTTAACAAGATTTTTTATCTGTTTAACAACTTTAGTATGTTCATCGGTTCAAACAACATGATTTTTTTTAATCTATCATGCAAAAGTTTTGAAATCTTACTAACATTTGGACAAAAATCAAGAACATAATTTAAATTGCCTAAAAATCTCTGCAATTGAGTTTTATCAAGAATTTTATCAGGGATTTATATGCAAATGCAAGAAATCTCTCAATGGGAGTTATGGTTCCTTTAGAAATATAATGGCCAAGGAACCTGACTTTAGTCTGAAATAAAGAAACTTTGGAACTAAAAAAGGCTAAGTCAGCTTTCCTAGTTGTTAAATATTGATAATTTGTTGATTTTTTCTCAATCAATCGGTCAATATTTCAAAAATTTAAAGACTTTTTCTTAAGTGAATCCCATTCTGAACCAGCCTATTCAACGGTTACTATTCTTAATGTTCTAAATCCAAAAAAGTATTTGCTAAATCCAGATCTCCTTAGTCATGTGTTACTTTCTATGTAAATAATCTACTTTAAAGCTTCTTGGACCTTTAAAATATAAAGAATAAGATATTTCTAAAGACATTTCAAAATTCTCATTTCTGATTTTACTGGTCAACTTAAAAGTTGATGGGATCATTTTCTCACCAAACATAACAGTTTCCTAAACAATTAGAGCTCAACACAGAATTACAAAATGTGACACAATATTTTGATGGTAAAGTCTAACTGTCTTTTAGAAGATGTAGATCTTCTAAATTCTCCAATAAAGATTCAAGCACTAGTGTTCCTCTACTTGAAAGAATATTTTCAAAAATCCCTTAAAAATGGTGAAAAATAGGATAATCAAAATTAAAAACAAATAAATAAAGCAATAAAAAGATATTTTATAAATATAGTAAATGGTGTTGTTCTACTAGATTGATGCAGTAATCTGATACGATTTTCCTAAGAGATTATGCAAATCATATAACTTAGAAAGAAAAATTCCTTGCAGGTTACTAACCCTCTTAGGCTAAAAAGTCAGGAATTCGATTAAAACCTTGCATGACAATCGTATTCCTTATGACGAACTCACTTATGGTGAACTTGGTGTGGTGAGTGTTACCTTGTTAAAAATATGTCTTAACACCTTTGCCTCTTTACTTGTTGAGTCTTCTATGATGGGAGATAGTTAACCTTTACCGGTTGATGAGTTAGTAGGCTCTAATACCTCTGTTTCAAGTGAAAATGATTTTGACACAAAGTCCTATTTAAAAAAGGTCAATGTGTTAACTAAGGACTAAGAAAATTTTCTTGAGTTAGTTAGACACATCTCTAATTGTGATCTTCAAAAAGAATATCTTGATAAGCTTTAAAAAAGAATATCCAGTGTACGTCATAAGGAATTTCCTAGATTTATAAAATATCTTTTTATTACTTTATTTATTTGTTTTTAATTTTGATTATCCTATTTTTCACTATTTTGATCTTACTGGTTGTACTGGTGATGATATATAGATAAAGACTTTGTGAAGTAGGACACTTGCCTTGGTTGAATTGATTTGGATTGTCGTGGACCACCTTTAATAAATTCAATGTCAAAATCAAATATACTTAAAATAGTATGCCATCATACAATTTCATGAATATTCATGACAAGTAAACACTTTTTCTTTATTTGAGGAGACCAAAATAAATCCTTAATTCATGCCCTAATGATATTCGGGGATGTTTAAAACAGATTTGAGGATGGCTCAATAAAAGAAAGAGGCAGTAAAAAGGTAAAAAATGTAAACCAAATACTGTTTGTTGATATAAATTAACAATTAATGATTCTCTCCCTCTCTTTTTTTTTTTTTTCCAAATATGTAGGTAATACGACTATTGTGGAGACAATTGGCTCTTGTCCAAATATAGAGCCAGCTATGGTGGTAATGTTGTAGTTTTCTCTCAACTTTCGGATGTTTCAATTGCTTCTACAAAACCGTGTTCGTACTTCCTATTATATTCATAAAAGTTACACATTTGAAAGAAAAAAACTCTCAATTGCCCACACTCTCCAATTGTTCACTCTCACAATAATTCTCTAATGAATTATTTTTCTCTTAATTTGAAACTTTATCAAATTCTTTTAAGTTTGGTAAAAATTCAACAATTTGGTGCAATTTTCTTGACTAAACTCTACCTAATTTGGCACCATTTTCTTCACTAAACTCTACATTCCTAATTGAAAGTTTTGCATGCTAATTGTGGTAAACATGTTAGCCACATGTTTGTTGAAAATTGACATTTTAGTGCTGACTTTTCTAAGTCATCAAATCCTCACTATTATATGTGAAAATCTAGATTAAATTAATCACTTGACTTTAAAATATTATGTTCATCTTAATGGTTTTATTTTTAATTTATAGATGTAAGTGGGAGGCCACAGTGCGATCGATTGTGGCAGTAGATGACTTTGACATAATAAGGCAAAGTAGTAATCCTGCACAATTCCAGCAACTAGGATGCAGAAAACTGCGATCATACATAAATAATTACTTTCCGGAGTCAACTTAATTTTTCTAATTGGAGAAAACGTACCATACGGTTAAAAATTGAAGGGCGCTATAAAATATCAAGTAATTCTATAACTTTCTTATGCACGTTTCCTTTTCTTGTAAAATATATTTTAAAAAATGAAAACAAACATGAGTCTTTTTGTTGTCCTTCTTTTCCTTAAGTTATTTACCCTCGTTCCCATCAGCTTCTGTAATGAAAGCCCTTATGCAGGTTGCATAGAAAGTGAGAGAAATGCACTTTTAAAATTTAAGCGGGATCTGGAAGATCCTTCGAACCGCGGCTTTCCTCTTGGAATGCTGATGGAGATTGTTTGTAAATGGGCAGGTGTTGTCTGCGACAAATTCACAGGCGATGTCCTTGACCTCAACCTTCGAAATCGTTTCAATTGCACATTGAGACTGAATCGGAAGCCCAGTGGAGAGCAGATTTGTCCGGTAAGCTCAATCTTTCGTTGCTGGACTTGAGCGGTAATAATTTCCAAGTTCAGGATCCTGAGTATCTTGGTTCTTTTGGGAATTTAAGATACCTCAATCTATCTGCAGCTGGTTTTTTCGGAAGAATTTCTCACCAACTAGGAAACCTCTCCAATCTGCAATATCTGGACTTGAATGATAATCTTGGTTTACAATGTGAGAATCTTTTGTGGCTGTCTGGTCTTTCTTCACTGAAGTACCTTGATTTGAGTGAAGCGGATCTCAGTAAAGTTTCTGATTTGTTACTTGTAACAAACTCAGTCCCTTCTTCAAAAATATTGAAGTTGTACAATTGCTAACTTTATCATCTTCCTCCACTATCCTCTGCAAATTTTTCATCTCATCTAACCGCCCTTGATCTTGCCGGAAACGATATTGACAATTCTGTCATTCTTAGTTGGGTTTTTGGTTTTAGTCATTTAGTCTTCCTCAATCTAGACCATAATAGTTTTCAAGGTCCAATCCCTGATGGATTTAGAAACTTGATATCTCTTAGATATCTTGATTTATCACATAACCAATTAAATTCTAAACTACCTTACCGGTTTTCCAAGTTCAGTGGTCTTGAGTATCTTTCTCTTAGTAAAAATAGCTTGCAAGGTACCATTCCTGGTGGTCTAGGAAACTTGTCTTGTATTAAAACACTCGAACTTTCTGGTAATGAACAACTTGGAGGAAAAATAAAATGAGGTATTTGTTGGAAAATATGCTCTTTAAATCATATTTATATTTATTGTAATAAATAATATTTTTAATTAATAAAATAAAATGAGGTATTTTATTTATATATCTTTATTGTATTAATATTTTGAGTAAAGTCCATTTAATCATATTATATGTATTTATGCGATCACCATGTGGATTCACAGAAGATATAAATACAAGTTATCTTATGATTAAATAAATTAAGTTCACAGTTGATAAATAAAGTTGGGTACTTTATTTAGGTATAGACTGTAATAAATTCATTGAGTGATTTGTCTTAATCATGTATGAATTTATTGATGTAGTATGTCTACATTGAGCAAGATCACATATAAGATTTAATCAACCTAGTAATAACTGTCAGACTTATTAAATCTCATAGACATTGATTTACTGTAATCTTAATCTTGAGTTAGTTATGATTTCATGATTGTAGTTGTTATTTCATTTGAGTTACCAATGGGCATGACATATACATGTAGTCTAGATTACCCGGTATCTTGGTGGGAGCAATTACGAGTATTGAAATTGTAGATTAACAATATATAATTTATATGACACATCTCTTGATGGGTTTTCAGTACTTGATCATAGAATTCTCTGGCCAGAGTGTCTCAACATAAATAAGTATGTTGAAATGATCATTAGAGAAATCCAGTAAGTATCAAGGAACAAGATGTAATTAAATTGATTGGACAATTGAGATATCAATTTAAATTAACGATGTGGTACAAAGGATTGTGCAGTAAAGAAATCAATGTGGCTTGGGCGAATTATATTCGAGCATATAATTATGAAGGTCAATTCCAATCTTATAGTGGAGTAGAATTGGAATTAAATAATTATATTTGTTTAATTACAAATTTAATTATTATAGCCACTATTGTATGTTCCCAAATGATCCCTCGGTTAGCTCATTTAATTGACAACATCATCACTGGACCCAAAAGCAAGAAAAACTGGCATATTAGATGAAAATCATAATTATAATATTTTTTAAGGCCTAGTATGTTATATTTAAGTGTAAATGGGGGCTTGTAATATTTTACAAGGTGGTCTCCTATTTAGTTAGACATTCCTTCCACTTTTACGTAAGTGGAGAGATAGTTAAAAGAGGAATTCTATTTTAAATAGAAATACTAATCCTAACATACTAGGGTTTTTCATAAGATATTATAAAAGGGGCATTATTCTCTTAATTAATAGAGAGGGAGGAGAACCTCAGGGATTTTATGAAAAATAAAGAAGGCATCTAAGAGGAGACAGATACAATTGGGGAATGATGAAACAGACGCCTACACGTCTAGTGTTAATCAAACTTGAGTCGTAGCCTGGAAGATCGTTTGGAGGCGGATCTACAAACTCTCAATTGTTTATCTTCTCAAAACATCAAGATATGAATTTCTAGATTACTTAATTCTTATATGTTATATGAGATCGATCCTAAAAGGTTTTATTTAAAAAATTAAAAAACCTAGTTTTATTCCCTACAAGATTGACTGGTTCTATTCCTTGGTCTCTTGATAAACTTCCATCTTTGACATCTTTATCTCTGTTTGAAAATAAATTGGATGGTCCTATTCCTTCGTCATTAGGAAACCTTTTATCTCTGACTGATCTAGGACTGTCTGGTAACAAATTGGATGGTCCAATTCCTTCCTCTTTAGGAAACCTTTCGGCTCTGATAAATCTTGAACTTTCTGATAACAAATTGGATGGTTCCATTCCATTGTCTATAGGACAACTTTCATCATTAGAACATCTAGACTTGTTTTCTAACAACCTGAACGGAACTGTTTCTCAAGTTCATTTTGTTAATCTGACCAAACTAACCTGGCTTGGTGCATCTGGGAACTCACTAATCTTGAAACTCAATCCCAATTGGGTTCCTCCATTTCAACTCGAACGTTTAAAATTGAGCCCGTGTCATTTAGGGCCTCAATTTCCATCGTGCCTTCGTTCACAAAATGTTTTGTATGATTTGGATTTATCTAACACAAGAGTTTCAGATATTATTCCTAGCTGGTTTTGGAAATCTATTGTCCATTATAAATCTTTGTGTCTCTCACATAACCAAATTCATGGTGAGATTCCAGATTTAACCTCTAATTCTGAAATGGCTTTTCTGGATTTTAGTTCAAACAATTTTTTGGGACCTTTGCCTTATTTGTCATTCTTCGACATAAGTGCACTTGATCTTTCAAATAATGCCTTTTCAGGAAATATTTCTCGCTTTATATGCAAGTCCGGGGGGTTTTTGTCAAACCGCATGCAATTTCTCAAACTTGATGGAAATTCATTAGCTGGAGATATTCCGGATTGTTGGATGAAATGGCCTAACTTGGTTGGCTTGAATTTAAGTCACAATAAATTTACTGGTAGCCTTCCAATCTCAATGGGACTTTAAGTTCTCTCCAGTCGCTGGACCTTTCTTGTAACAGATTGTCTGGAGTAGTTCTCGAGTCATTTAAGAATTGTACAGAGTTAGTGGCCTTTGACATAGCTCAAAATGAGTTCGTTGGCAATATTCCAATATGGATCGGCGAAAGATTTTCAAGTTTGATGATTCTCAACTTCAGATCAAATAAGTTTCATGGCCATTTGCCTCGTGAGCTTTGTTATTTAATTTCTCTACAAATCTTGGTTCTTGCGGGTAATAGTGTCAGGGACAATAACTAGATGTATCAGTAACTTCACTGCCATGGCAACAATCAACTATATTGTAAGTGCCATAAGCTATTCTACGAGAGCATCAGAGTTTTATGAGGATGAAATGCTTGTGATTAAAGGAATAATTGCTGGATATTGCTCCATTCTTAATCTGATAAGAAGCGTAGCTATTTCTGAAAATTATTTCTCAGGAAATGTTCGTATAGAAGTGACGGACCTCAGAGAATTGCAAGTCATTGAATTTCTCACACAACTGTTTTATTGGGAAAATTCCTGAGAATATCGGTGCTATGAGATCATTAGAGTCAATTGATTTCTCAAATAACCAACTCTCTGGCAAGATCCCACAAAGTATTTCGAGTTTGACGTTTCTAAATCACTTGAATTTATCCAACAATGATAGGGAAAATTCCTTCAAGCACTCAGCTATAGAGTTTTGATGCATCATGCTTCACTGGCAATGATTTATGTGGATCTCCACTTCCTAAGAATTGTACTGATGAGAATGTTATAGTACCAGCTGAAGATGAGAATGAAAATGAAGATGAATGATGTAGGGTGTTGTGTATCGCAAGTAGGATATCTTCCGGATGGTATAACTTTAGTTATAGATGTCCGTTTTCAGCGTATAATATACTGTTTCAAAACTTGTGACGAGACGAACAAAACTTAATCATCTTGGGCCATTCTCTTTCTTGTGCAAGTCTTTGCTCGGCCTGGAAATTCTCTTTCTTTCCTAGTTATTTTTAGATTTTAAGATTTTTTTCTTATTTTTCTGATTCTTCTAGTATTTTTATCTTTTTTTCTACAACTTGAATTTGGTTTCTGTTTTCTTTGTCTTTCTTATTTCAGATAAGAGAATTTTATTATAGAATTATATTTTGGATTTGCCTATTTTGATAAATTTGCAATATTTATATTTGTTATAAAAGAGACTTAAAACCTTAGTTTTATTCATTCAATTTTCTTTTCAATAAAATTGGTATTATTTAAAAACTTTTGTTTTTATCTCAACTAACCTTAAGCTTCTGTTTCGCCAATGAAGATGAAGTGAACTGGTTTTGTATGTAAGCATGGCACTTGGATTTGTGGTGGGATTTTGGTGCTTCGAAGGCCTTTTATCAGCAGAAGATTGAGATACAAGTACTGTCATTTCTTGGATGAACTTTGGGATAAATTTGGCTGCTTTGTTGGAAGATGTTTCTAGATCTTTCATTTTTGAATGTGTTGTTCTGTATGTACTTTTAAACAATAAATGAAGTATTATATTATAAAATAAAGAACTTTGTTTTTCTTGTGATTCTTACAATGGTAGGAAGACGTTACCTTAGTCGATAAGACAAAAAAAACTTTTACTACAAGGCGAAAGAAAAAAGAAAAGGTACTGCGGACTTCCAATCAAAGAACCGAAGGCAGAGAGCGTTTCCCCGAACGATATCTAGTCTACGGATCTCAGTTAACCAAGCAGTCTTCCTTGGGGGAAGCGGACAGGTACAATTTCTTACTTTGGCCTGATTCATAGTTCAATTTCATGATCATAAATTAACTAATATATTTAATTGAGTCACCCAACAATTCAATGCCCTGACTTGAAAAGTACCCTTGTCCTGAATAGCAAATGGTATTGAATTTTGCAGGTCATCAAAGAAGTCCAAGTTGGTTCAAAGAGATAATAAGGCTTTCATGATTTCCAATTTATTATTTAACATGGATCCACTGGGAGCTATTTAGTTACTTGAAGAAAATAAAACACTATTGATTGATCAAAACATATTGAACAAGTCGCTCAATATTGACAATTTGTCATTTCACATCTCCCAGTTTTAAAATATTTCAACTCTATTAAGGGTTGCATGGCAATTGAATCCAAAGATGGGCCAGCCTCTGTAAGGGTCTATTATAATTTATAAATGGTTGGGTGCGTGATTAATAATATTGTCTAAGTAATAGTTACTGTATACTCTGCCACATCAATATTCAAATAGATAATTGCATATTCTCAAAATCAAAAAATTTGGAACATGTTGCGGAAGTGCGGGTTGAGTAGTAATCAATATTATGGTGACTGCAACTTCTGAGAAATATAAATGTAGTGTAAACAAATGAAAAAAAAAATGACACAACAAATATAAATGTTCTACAATTCTCTAGCACACTTGACACTCTTGCATATGTCCTAGAATTCTCTAGATTTTGAGCACATGCACATAAAATTCTCTAGACCTTGGCAAGCCTCTCTATAAATATGGTTTTACATTAGGCATTTGAGCATCTAAGCATCTCAAGCATTTTTGTAAGCTCTTTTGTAAGCATTCTTTAGAGTAATATAATCTTCTGCATTTAGCTTAATTGCTCTATTTTCTTTAGTACTTTTAGAAACCTCTTGACTTAGATATCAAGAAACTCAAATATTAACTTAACAATTTTCGACAAGAGTTGTCTAAATGCCGCATGAGTTTGTTGTGCAAAACATTCAACCCATGATATTTAGGTTAGTATTGTGGTGTCTTGGATTAAATTCAACGACTAATGTGATAAAATAACTCTAATTATGATGTGAAAGTTCATAGTCAAGAGATAAAATGAGTACTTTTGTGGCCCTTGTTTTCCTTGAGTTATATTTGTTTATAGCTACCGTGATATCACCATTTGCTTCTGCACTGGCACCTTTGCATAGAAAGTGAGAGAGAAAGATTTCAAAGATCCTTCAAATGCCTCATGGAATATTGATGATGGAGAATTTTTTTTTTTTTCAAAAGTTGAATCTCATCTCTAATTTTTTTTTTGTGCAGCCAAAAGTTTTGAAATTGAATTTATTTTCAATTTATTTTTTGGTTAATATAATGTTTATTTAGTGGATTGGTTCATATTAATTCATTAGATTGGTAAAATAGAATGAAGTTTTAGTTGATTAAACATATGTTCACTAAATTGTAATACACTCTAAAACTTAATAAATTATTAATTTGTTGATTAATTATTAATTTTTTTAATTAATAGATTTTTATATTATCCCAACACTATTAATTTGTAAAGGTTTTACTATAGTTATTTAAAGTTTAAAATCTCTTGAAGGGACAACTCTGTGTAGGGTGCATTCCATTGTCTCTAGGGAATTTTCATCTTTGGCATGTCTAGATCTTTCTTCTGACAAATTTGAGTGGTTCTATCCCTTCATCTTTAGGGAACCTTTGACAAGTCTAATACTTTCTGATAACAGATACATTGAATGGTTCTATTCCTAAATTTATAGGAAACATTTCATCTCTGATTGTTCTAGATCTTCCTATAGACAATTTGTATGTTTCAATTGTCCCATTCAGGGTGATAGCAATTGTGAGCAACTCCACATAAGCGCTATATACTAGGTACAATGGCAGCTCTGTTTCTTACGGATGCATCAACTGCAGGGAAAGGGGTGACAGCTGAATAAAAAAGCACTTTTTTTTTTTTGGGGTAAGGGAAAAATGAAAACACTCTTAATTAGCGCAGAATCTCAATTTGCTTAGAAGTATTGACTTTTCCAAGAATTATTGCTTGGGACATATTCCAAAAGACGTATAGATCTTATAACTTTGCAATAATTGTATTTGTTGAAAAATTCCAAAGAATAACTTAAGAGGTTGTCGCTGCCTAAAAGAATCAACTTTCTGGTAAAATCCTATTAACATATATTAATTGTAACATTTGTGAGCTACTTGAACTAATCCAACAATAACTTGATAGTGAAAACCCCTCAGGAGCACTCAACTGCAAAGTTTTAATCCAACATATTTCGGGGACGACAATCTCTGTGGACCTCTACATCCCAATTGTACTGCAAAGAAATTGTACGTGAAGATCATGTTGTGCGGAAGTGCGGGTTGAGCAGATTACCAATTTATGGTAACTATGACTGCTGGAGAAACTTAAATGTGGTGTAAACAATTTCAAAGAAAATTGACAAAATAATTTACGTGGTTCAGTGTAAAGCCTACATCCACGGGCAAAGACTGGAAGATAAATTTACTAACAAATGAGAATTTACAAATTAGGAAAAACTCACAAAAACCCAATACCTCAATACACCCAAATGAATTCTTCTAGCACTCAAGTGGAAGCTCTCTCAACTCTCTCAATGGCTTCACTTGCAATTGCTCTCAATTGTGGGATGCCTTAACAAATGAAGAACAATAGCTATTTATAGGAATGCATGATAGCACTATTTCACTAAACCTTTAAAATTGTCAAAGTTTGGTGTACCTCGAATAGTGAAGTGTCGCACAATGCCCTCATCTCGGCAAACTTGTAAAAATGGATCATTCTTGTACTCACCACCATTATATAAACGAAGTCTTTTAACCTTTCGATCAGTCTGAGTCTCGACCATCTTCTTTCACTTCAGAAATATACTCAAAACTTCATTTTTTTTCTTCATCAAATACACCCATATTTTTCTTGAATAATCATCAACAAAAGTAATAAAATAGTGCATACCTCCCAAAGAAGCTACTCTGGTAGGTCCCCACACATCACTGTGAACATAGTCCAAAATCCTTTTTGTATCGTGAATTACTGAACCAAAATTTATTCTTGTTTGCTTGCCCAGAACACAAGGTTCACAAAATTCCAATTTGCAAGAATTTGCACCTTTCAATAAGCCTTACTTAACCAAGTCTGCAAAGCTTTTTCACCAGTATGTCCCAAACGCATATGCCACAACTTGGTTGCCTCTGAATCTGCATTCTTTCTTGAAACTGTTGATGCTGATCCAATAACTGTACTCCCTTGGAAATACTACAAGCTATTTCTTCTTGTCCCTTTCATTATCGTCAATGCACCAGCTATTACCTTTAAGAATCCATCTCTCATAGTGATTGTAAGCTCTTTGGATTCTAGGACTCCTAATGAGATAAGATTTTTCTTTAAGCTTGGTACATAGCGAACTTCTGTCAAGACTTGGATTGAGCCATCATGATTATTCAATTGGATTGAACCTATTCCCATGGTTTTACAAGCATTGTCATTACCCATAAAAACAACTCCACCATCTAGCTCATTGAAGCTAGAAAACCAGCCCTTATTAGGACACATATGATAAGTACAACCCGAATCCAAAATCCACTCATCTGATTGACATGTCAACGTCATACCAACCAGACTAAATTCTGACTCCTCATCATGCTCCGCTACACATGCATCAAAAATAGTCTTGCCCTTTTGTAACTTAGGACAATTCTTTTTCCAATGCCCTTTCTCGCGACAAAAAGCACATTCATCTTTTGCAGGCCTACCTTTAGACTTGCCCCCTTTTCTAGGTTTGCGGCTTTGTAAACGACCTCTTACTGTCAATACTTCTACAGTTGTATCTCTGTGATCCTTTTTATATTTCTTTTTTGTCTCAGCATTATGCAGTGCACTATATACAGCATCAAATGTGACACTATCTTTCCCATGAAGCAAAGTGGTGGTGAGATGGTCATATTCATCAGGAAGCAAATTTAACAACAACAATGTCTTATCTTCATCTTCA
This sequence comes from Murraya koenigii, assembly GCA_025617385.1. Classification (NCBI taxonomy): domain Eukaryota; kingdom Viridiplantae; phylum Streptophyta; class Magnoliopsida; order Sapindales; family Rutaceae; genus Murraya; species Murraya koenigii. Next base: position 22,412,455 of record CM046817.1, read on the forward strand.
AATTTCTCATCTAAATTTAGCAAATCCACTAATATTTTATTGAATGAGTTCGCATGGTCATTTGTCGACATACCAAGTGCATATGTGAATCGATAGAGTTTCTTTTTCATATAAAGCCTGTTTTGAAGGCTTTTCTTTATATATATTTTTTCCAGTGTCTTCCATAATTTCTTTGCTGATGTCTCTCTCATGACAGAATACTATTGGTTTTTAGCCAGACATAGGTAAATAGTACCACATGACTGTCTATTGATTTTTGTCCACTCTTTATCATCCATCTTTTCAGACTTTTCTTCTAGAGCGAGATCTAGCTCTTGCTGACATAAGACATTCAACACCTCACATTGCCACATACCAAAATTATTGGTACCATCGAATTTCTCCACTTCAAACTTTGCATTAGTCATAGTAGTCCTCTGGCGACGACGACGCTTTTGCCATCCTTCTCAACCTCAAATGATCAGTGCCTTCAATAACTATTCACACTTGAAAAACAGTCTCTATGATGTTTATTTCGCATGAATAAATGCACTAGGAAAGTTCCTAGGAGAATGGAGGGGTCACAATGGTCCCACTTAAAATCCAGACGTCTTAGACTCTTATCGTCTTGCTGACAGAACTTTTCTAGACATGCAAAAATACACACTACTTACAATAGACTGTTCTCTAAGTACAAATGGTCGTATCTAGTACTGTATCTATGAATAGTATAATATACGTGAATAGTATCATATACCCCAAGTACGAACCTTCGGTTCTGATACCAATTGTTGTGCGGAAGCGCGGGTTGAGTAGATTACCAATTTATGGTAACTATAACTGCTGGAGAAACTTAAATGTGGTGTAAACAATTTCAAAGAAAATTGACACAATAATTTACGTGGTTCAACGTAAAGTCTACATTTAAGGGCAAAAACTAGAAGATAAATTTACTAACAAATGAGAATTTACAAATTGAGAAAAACTCACAAAAATCCAATAACCCAATAGACCTAAATGAATTCTCCTAGCACTCAAGTGGAAGCTCTTTCAACTCTCTCAATTGTTTTACTTGCAATTGCTCTCAATTGTAGGATGTCTTAACAAATAAAGAACAATAGCTATTTATAGGAATGCATGGTAGCACTATTTCACCAAACTTTTAAAATTGTCAAAGTTTGTTTGGTGATTACCTAATTTTTAGCTAAACTTTGAATAATTTGGCCTTGAATAATTTTAACCAAACTTTGAACATATACTTTCATTTGACTTTTTCAACAGATCAAAATAGAAATAGAAACGAAGATGAAGATGAAGTGAATTTTTTGTCACATGTAAGCATGGTGCTTGAATTTTGTGGTGGGATTTTGGTGTTTCATAGGCCCTTTACTCATCAACAGAACTACAGTACAAAAGATGGAGTTACAAGTACAGCCATTTCTTAAATGCCCTTGGGGATAAATTTGGCTGCTTTGTAAGAAAATGTTACTAGCATCTCTTTTGTTTGTACTTGTCGGAAATTTTTTCCTTATTTATTATTATGTACAGTGTACTCTAATTCGCCAAGCTAAATTGCTAGCTAGTGAATAATGATGTAGAGTAAAATTCCTTGAACATAAATTAGTTTACGTATTCAATTTGGCAAGATAGATTTAGATACTTGAAAAGAACAACGAAGCGATAGACAATGATAGTGTTGGCCTTCTCTTGACTTCAGATGTACGTATCAATGACTTGAGAAAATCATGTCATACTATTCAAATTAAAGTGGGAAATTTGCCAATATAACCATTTTCCACCTTTTAATTTACAAAGACCATATTTCCGATTTTCTTTCACCAATTACATGTTTTTTAGACCAAAATACCTTTAATCATAAAACAATTAAAAACTCAAAAGAATGAAGTTATTTGAACCTATCAAATTCGTTTTCATAATCACACAAAAAATATTAATTATTAAAATTAAAAATTTTAAAATCTCAAAATTATCTTTCACTCATTTTCTATCTACTTTAAGATTTGTATCAAAATTATCTCAAAATTATCTTTCACTCATTTTCTATCTACTTTAAGATTTGTATTTCCTGACTCTATTATCACATTATCCATCTTGAAATCTCATTTTCATTCCTTTGGCCATTAATTATTTCCTCTTCTTATTTTTTTCTTCCGATTACTATTATTTTTCTTTTATTCATCTTAGATTGTTATTTCAAGAATAAATATGAAAGCCCAAAGAAGCTTTTATGGTTTTCATAGCTGGTAAAAAATTATTGATTTTCTTTCTTTTATGGTAAGTTTTTTCTCTCAATTGTAATAGTCATCGTAAAACTGATTTTGAAAATTTAAGAAGAAGAATCCATGTTTATTTGAAATTGAAAGATAAAATTTGAATTAAGCAATTTTTTGAAAATTATTTTTCTAATAAAAATTTAATTTAAATAGAAAGTGTGGAGAAAAAATTGATGGGTTTAAATAGTCCCACAAAAAATCTCAATCACGATTAAATTGTCGCCCACCATCACCCACGTCTCGATTCTATCGCCGACTTCGTTCAAACAGGGTTTGATAGCGGCTTTACTTCCGCGGCACCTTCGCTGGATTCACTTCCGACTTCTTTTTCTCTCTAATTTGCTCATATTCGGTGCCGATCTCATGTATTATTCTATTGCCAGCGTGTTTGTTTAATTTGATCGCATGTTCTTTAAATAGTTTAGTTGATGGATGTATGATAGATGAGCATAGGTTATGTATTGGCATAAGTTGTATTAAACTATTTTAACCACAATTTATTTTTGTTTTTCCACCGATACAAGCCTAATACTCAAAGAAATAATTCATTCATACTATTAAAAAATTCAATTTAACGAAAACCGACCATTTTTTTTTTTTTTACCAATACAAACATATTACTACAATGTTCAATTTGAGAGACATTGAGTTTAATGCCTCCTTGTTTTGTGTTTAGTTTTGGTGATTAAGGGCGTTTTGGTTGAAAAAAAAGCATGTAGTTGGTTAATATTGTAAGAAAATTTAGAATGTGGTCATTTTTTAAATTGGAAAGTAGAAAGTGATCAGATGTGTAAATATTCCAATTAAAGTGCGGCTGCATAGTATTTAGATTCGATAATATTCAACAATAATACTACACATTCCAAATTTTTCATCCCAAATAATTAATCTAAATGATGTCGCATTCATTAATTAGTTTGTAAGATAATATAATTAATTCACTTTAATTTTACTAATCAATTGATCAATTCCACATCATTTGGGACGGTTATTTGATATAAAAAATTTGGGATGTGTAACATTACTTAATATTCAAAATAGAACAGGGACAAACTAATGCATTACTTTAAAGGTAGGGGCGCAATTGCATGCATATATATGCAAAACCAAGAAAATATTTGACGAAATGGAAGCTTAATATTTATTGTGATGGAAACCAAATATTTCTGAATAATACGAATTTTATTGAAAAGAAAACTGAATAAATAAAACTAAGGTTTTGAAACTCTTTTATAACAAACCTAAATATCGCAAATTTGATTCATTTTTAGGTTTTATAGTTTTGATTATTTTTAAAAAATTATAGCTGGAAAGAAAAAAAAATTATTATGATAATCATAATTTTTTCCCTTTTTTGGAAAAAGATATCATAACCATTTAAAATCAGGTAAAAATATCAATTTTTTTTTAGTATGGATGGTCGACTACTTCACTTCGAATGCACCCAAATCACACATTATTGATTGAAGGAGATAGCATTGGACTTGGAACTAGCATTGGACTTGGAACAGTCAAAGCTCCTCCTTTCGTCCACAGAGGGACCCATAGCAGTTAGTGACGATTAGGACTTGATCCGGAGTAATGAGCTTGGAAATTTCGTGCAGAAAAGTGAGATCAGATATGGGTAAACAAAGGCAATTAATTGTAATTTATATAAATAGCAAGCGATATTGATAACATTCGCATACACAATAATTCCTTCTCTAAACATGATTTTTATTCACATTTTCACAGCAATAAAACCAAACACGAGTGTTTTTGTTGCCCTTGCTTTGCTTGAGCTATTTGCTATAGCCACCATGATCAACATTAGCTTCTGTAATATCACCTCTTGTATAGAAAGTGAGAGAGAAGCACTTTTAGAGCTGAAGCATGATCTCAGAGATCCTTCAAATCGCCTTGCCTCTTGGATTGGTGAAAATGGAGATTGCTGTAAATGGGTCGGTGTTTTGTGTAGCAACTTCACTGGCCATGTCCTTGAGCTTAACCTCCAAAATCCTTTCAGTCCTGATGATGGTGAAGCTTACCAGAAGTCAAAGCTGGTTGGTAAGATCAGTCCCTCTTTGCTTGATTTGAAGAATTTGATTCACTTGGACTTGAGCGGTAATGATTTTCAGGGAATTCAAATTCCAAAATATCTTGCTTCCCTTGTGAACTTAAGGTACCTCAATCTTTCTGAAGCAAGATTCACAGGAATGATTCCTCACCAACTTGGAAATCTCTCAAATCTGCAATATCTTGATCTCAGTGGGGATTATTTTGAGTTACACGCGGACACTATTTCATGGCTATCTGGTCTTTCTTTGATAGAGCACCTCTACATAAGTTTTGTGAACCTTAGTAAAGCCTCTAGTTCATTACCGGTAATTAACTCTCTTCCTTCTCTCAAAGAATTAAAGTTGTCTTTCTGCGAACTCCATCACTTTCCTCCACTGTCTTCTGCAAACTTTTCCTCCCTTACCACCTTTGATCTTTCCGGAAACAGATTTCAAGGTCAAATCCCCAGTCGATTAGGAAACTTGACATCTCTTAAACATCTTGATTTATCTTCCAACCAATTCAATTCTACAGTACTTGGCTGGCTGTCTAAGCTTAATGATCTAGAGTTCCTTTCTCTTATTATGAATAGATTGCAAGGTAACATTTCGTCACTTGGTCTAGAAAACTTGACTTCTATCCAAATACTCCTCCTCTCTGGGAATAATGAACTTGGAGGGAAAATTCCAACATCATTTGGAAGACTCTGCAAGTTGACATCATTCTCTATGGCATTTACAAAATTGAGTCAAGATATATCAGAAATTTTAGGTATTTTCTCGACGTCCGTTGCATATGAACTAGAGTCACTCTATTTGGAAGGTTGTCAAATTTTTGGTCACTTGACTGACCAACTTGGGCGATTTAAAAGATTGAACTCTCTTGATCTTTCAAATAACCAGATGGACGGTTCTATTCCATTGTCTTTGGGGCATATTGCAAACTTGGAATATCTAGATTTGTCAAACAACAAGTTGAATGGAGTTGTTTCTGAAATCCACTTTGTCAATTTGACAAAATTGATTTCGTTTTGTGCGAATGGAAACTCGCTAATCTTCAAAATCAATCCTAATTGGGTTCCTCCATTTCAACTCACAATTTTGGAGTTGAGATCATGTCATTTAGGGCCTCAATTTCCTTTGTGGCTTCAATCACAAAAGAAATTAAATGATTTGGATATATCCAGCACAAGAATCTCAGCCAAAATTCCTCGTGGGTTTTGGAATTCTATTTTCCAGTATTATTATTTAAATATCTCTAGTAACCAAATCTATGGTGCAATTCCAAAGTTTGAAAGTCCATCAATGCCTCTTATTACGACACCATCCTTGTTGGGTTCAATATTTGATCTTTCAAATAATGCTTTATCGGGATCTATTTGCCATTTCATATGTCAGGGGAAGAATTTCTCAAAGAACATTGAATTTCTCACTCTCTCCAAAAATCATTTTTCTGGAGACATACCTGATTGTTGGATGAATTGGCCGAGGTTGCATATGTTGAACTTAGGTAACAACAACTTTACTGGTAGCCTTCCGATGTCTATTGGAACTTTAACTTCTCTTATGTCTTTGAATCTCCGCAATAATAGATTGTCTGGAATAATACCAACGTCGTTTAAAAATTGTTCAATTTTGGAAGCACTTGACATGGGTGGAAATGAACTTGTTGGCAATATTCCTATATGGATAGGGGAAAGATTTTCAAGATTAATGATTCTCAATCTTCGATTAAATAAGTTTCACGGCGCTTTCCCCATTCAACTTTGTCGTCTAGCTTCTCTACAAATCTTAGATGTTGCTTATAACAATCTGTCAGGAACCATACCGAGATGCATCAACAATTTCTCTGCTATGGCGACAACGGATTCATCTGATCAAGACAACGTTTTATCCTATGCTTCACTAGGGGACAACGAAATTGTTGAGGATGCATGGCTTGTGATGAAAGGGTTTTTGGTTGAATATAAATCCATTCTTAATTTGGTGAGAAGCATTGACATTTCCAAGAATAATTTCCTTGGAGAAATACCTGTAGAAGTGACATACCTTCAAGGATTGCAATCATTGAATTTGTCGCACAACTTATTTACTGGAAGAATTCCTGATAATATTGGTGTTATGAGATCAATTGAATCACTCGATTTCTCAGGAAACCAACTTTCAGGTCAGATTCCTCAAAGTATGTCAAGTTTATCATTTTTGAATCATTTGAACCTATCCGATAATAAGTTGGATGGGGAAATTCCGTCAGGCACTCAATTGCAAAGCTTCGGTGCATCATCTTTTGCTGGCAATGACCTATGCGGAGCTCCACTTTCAAATTGTACTGTGAAGAATGTTTTGGTACCTGAAGATGAAAATGGAAATGGAAACGAACATGATGAAGATGGAGTGGACTGGTTGTTCTATGTAAGCATGGCACTTGGATTTGTGTTAGGATTTTGGTGTTTCATAGGCCCCTTACTTATCAATAGAAGATGGCGGTACAAATACTGTCACTTCTTGGATAGCTTTGGGGATAAATTTCGCTGCCTTGTAAGAAAATGCTACTAGATCTTTCGTGTTTGTACGTGTGCTATTCCAAGAACTTAATCGAGAAATAAAGCATTACAGTAAAATAAGGAGCATTTTTCTTGTGATTGAAGAGGAATTTAAACTGATGCAAAATTCCTTTCAAAAGGTAAAAAGGACGACGTTGAATAATACCAATCACACGTGTCTACAAATGACCATTTAAAGGCTTCTGCTAAATTGTGTAGAATAGTTAACAAGATTATTCAAAGACACACCAATAAGAAAAGTTTCAACACTCAGTCAATGAATAAGTACACTAGATTCAAAGGAAAAGCACTCAATCTTGCATCCAACAGAAATTTCCAATAAATACCATGATTTTATAAGTTTCATAATACTATTATCTGAATGAATATTTTAATTTGTTACCGCACACAACATTCCATCACAACATTTATCAATGAAATCAATAACAATTTTATTGGTTCTTTGAGAAGTCAATGAACTCTTGCTCAAAGAGAAAGAGCCAACTGATAAAATGAATTACTTTTGCTACATGGTTACCATATCATCTATATTCCTGAAAATTGACATGGCCAGTCGCTTGAGCATGCTCGACAGCCTCCTGAAGATTCACATAAAATTATTTCAAGTTGAAAACATAAATTTTATGAAAAGATGCTGAGTGAGAAATAACGTACAGAGAAATTTAGTGGCAAAAATGATATTGATTTTCATTCTTCATTTGGAATTCAACAATAGCATAGATAGAATCACCTTCTGTCCAATTACTCCAATTTGGCATACCCCACAGCGCAAAGTGAAGTTGGCAGTGTCCGTATAGCTCCTTTTCCTAAGGAATAGTAAGAAAATCAACACTTGATAATGTATAAATAGTGAACATGAATATTCTATAATGAAAGAAAACAATTCATCACAGGATAAAAGTAAAGACAAATAAAATGCCTCCAAATCAGTAACACGTAACTCAATTTTCTGGAAATTAGGTTAACCTCACCTTGGTCTTTGAAAATGCAATGCCTGATATGCATGGACATGCACATACATTGGAAGAAAAAACATGTCAAAGAAGGCAGGGATTTGGTAACCTCAATTAAATGTCCTCATAACATAGCTAATATCTCGACATGATTCTCACCATGCAGAAATGACTAAATGAATCTGAATGATAAATTGATAAATTAAACAGCAGGTTAAAGAAGCTCGAATATAGTTCATTATCATTTAAAAAGTCCTAATTTCCAGCCTTATAGCTGAAAAACACTTGTGTTTGAATATGTTTACCTTTCTTATTTGAGTGTGAAACTATTAAACATTTATCACAGGAAACAAAACATCTATGACCTAGAATACTACCTTTGTTCCTCTTTAACAAGTTTCCGAGCTAGCTCTTCTGCTGGCCCAATGGTCCTGTCCTTCCGTACAGGAACTATAGTCTGATCAAACTCCTCTGGAGCTCCCTCAAATGGAGATATCTGCAGATACATCATACAAAAATAAAGCACTCATAAGTTTAATAGAATCTTAAGACAGCATAAGAATTAAGAGGAGCAACAATAGAGGGGAAAAAACTTATGAAAGCATGAAATAACATGAAAGATGAATCAGCATCACTTAATAGGAAAAGAATAAAGCAAGTTCAGGGGAACTTTAATTAAAAGCAAGATCTGAAACTTTTTTGCATGTGCATCTTTGAGTTATGGGAATTTTAAAATTTTCTGATTTAACAACCAGCAGAACAAATAAGAAGAAAATAATTATAGGAAATTGATCATAAAACATCATACAGCTAAAGCATCATAATGAAGCCCGTCGTAGATGAGCATAACTCTTTCAGAATACTTCTTTTCCTGTCAATGAGAACACAGGAAAAAGGAGGGAAAAAGGAACATTCAGTAATGCTGAACTCACCAGAATCGCATGCACAAAGGATGCAAGAAAACTACTAACCTGGCCATACAAATCACATCTTGTGGTCTGAATATCATATGCTGCAATTTCACGTCCATAATAATCTGCTAATATCGAAAGCTCAATGGCACCTTCAAATCAAACATAAAAGTAAAAGTCACCAAAATAAGTCAATGAATAGCCTAAACAAAATCATAGTTGTTCTGATTGTGACACAACATATATGCAGGAAGCAAGATGATAGAAGAATAACTATGGCAAGAGGTAGATACTGCTCAGATATACCACACATGAAAAGCCAGCAGTTGCAAGATGCTGCCTTAGTTTTATATAGACAAATTTAGATCCATGGTCTACAAAAGCATGCCTAGTTAGGGAAGAAAGGAGTTCACCACACCTCCCCACTTCTCTGAGTCCTGAATCCAAGAACAATACTCTTGATTTGACTTTCCAAGAAATGCCTCGGAATATTTTACTGGATCACTTGCCACTGTTGCAGCTATAACCTTTAAAAGATAATCGATTATATTGTTCAGAAAATGAATAAATAACAAAGGCAATAAATAATGTCATTAATGTATACAATCTTGCCTATGAAAATATTTGGTTAGTCTCATGCCTGGCAATTATGAGAATTCGATCGACATAATTCTATTGGCATTAACCATTTAAAAACCTACATAAAGTGTACTTGAATGACTAGTCTGTAAGCATACAGGACGTAGACGCACAGCTGACAGCTCAACTAAATTTCGATATAAATGTATTCCATCCACCATTAACTGAGGCTAAAAGTATTTGACTAACCATCCCATGCCAAAAGGTGACATCTTAATCAGGAGTATGAAAAGTTCTCATGTTTTAGACTTTGACAAGTATCAAGATGTCAACATGATAACATACAGCACTATGACTCCAGACACATGTCAGTGTTATGCCATGATGATTTCATTATATGCCCACCCACTAGAAGTTCTGGATAAGATCCCTTGAAAAAAGATTGCTGTAGAATCAGATGCCACTCACTAGAAAGGGGGTTGATTCTAAAAGAACATGGGCATGAAAGAATTTCACTACCATATTATCTGCGTATTTCAGTAACTATTTTACAATCTTTTTCATTCAGCTTATCATTTGGACTAGGCTCACTTATGAACAAACCCAGTAATCAAATAAATCCAATAAAATCAAGACTTTTAAAATTTCAGTTATGGAACAAAAACTCCCTTCCATTCAGTGCAGTCAGAGAAGGTACAGAGAGATACACAGATGAGAATTTAATACAATAGATCAACATAGATGTGGAAGTTAAAAGAGTCTGTAGGTGCAGTTAGAGAAGATATGGCATCCTGTATTAACCAAATATATGTCCCCTAGGAAAGATGTAAAGAAAAAAGAGGATTTCTATAATTAACCTAAGTAGCTAAGTTACAAAGCCATGGCCAACTCTCCACTGAACTAAAGATTTGTTCCATAGCACCTCGTATGGAACCTTCTCAGAAGAAATAACACAATCTAATGTCCTTAAGAATTCCATCCCACTTCTCCCCACAAGCTTAATCAACATTTATAACTAAAGGTCAGCGGTATACTTCCAAAATAGAAGAAACTAGTTCGTAAGAGTTTCTATATATTCTCAAAGGTTATTCTGTATATAGTGGATTAGATTGCAATGAAATCAAACAAAAATTAATTAACCAACTCAACTCTGTTTTTTAGGATTCTAAAAGCGGGTTGTACGTTAAAAGAAACTCACAAGGTAAAAAGAACCATAACATATTACCAAATAAAGAAAATGAAACTTGATATTGGATCTCCAATTCCTTTAAATACATGTTTCCGAGTTCCAAAAGTCTTGATATTATTAATCGCATGAATAACTACTGAGCTATATTTCGTCAGCTGTATGGAAAGCTTTATAGGAGAACCATCTAGGCCATATTTTCCTTTAATTTTTAGATGATTGTGCTCCTTTTTGTTGCAAGCACCAATTGTCTTTTTTCCTCCCTTGTGCTTTCAGACTTTCAACTTCTCTTATTACTCATAGGTTATCAGACCATGTATGTTGCATTTGTTCTCAAATTAATAAATAAAATTAAAGATTGACACCTAGATGCAGGATTGGTGGTGTGTGTAATTTGCCGTTAAACCTTAATAAGTTCAAGTTTGATGTGTAGCCAAACATATTTTAGTTTGATTTCCTTTTATGACGTATATATGAATTATATAGCATTTTCATGAGATATATTAAACCGCGGCACTATTATACCCCACCAATCCTCGAAGCTGTATTTAAGTTTTTCAATCAAATACTCCAATCGCACTGAAACGAATTGAAATAAGAAAGAACGAAATCTATAACAAACAATGTTGTTAGCAAAAATAAAATGTTAAAGATAAGAACCTGTCTCAACTCAGGAGCTTTGTCTTTGTCATGTTCCATAACATACCTGTATATGAAAAAGGCAAAAGAACTATGATCAAACAAAGCCTCGAGCTCACTTTACTGAACATAATAGCAAGTTAACAACTTTAATTGTTATACCATACCCAACAGCATTAAATAGGCAACTGTTGTCTGAGGGAATGACCCTTCTAACGATAATACCTTCCATCTTATATAGCAATATTGCACCTGAACCCAATCAATGAATCACAATTATATCAACTACTTTAAATTTCTGAAGCACAAGCATAAACAAAGTAAAAAACCTGAAAAAAATCATCACAAAAGAAATCCTTTTGTCTATATGAAAATCAATCAAGCAAGAAGCCAATTTTACTGAAACTTATTGGTCTCTTGGATATATAAACTATGGAAGGCAAAAAAATACAAAAAAAGGTAAAAATTAAATAGATTTGCCCCATAAAATTACATAAACATAATCAAATTCAATTAAAGAAAAAACAAAGCTCATCTTTTAGCTATATAAGGCAACTTATTATGCCTTAAAAACCCACAAAAACCCAGTTTTGACATAATATGATAATTAAACAAACAAAAATCAACCAACCAACCTTCAAAAACAGCACAGAAAACAAACAAACAAAATAAAAACAATCAAAAGAAGAATTCAAGGATGCCAAGAAGCAAATATAATGAAAAATAAAACAGAAAAAATGAGATTTGTAGATCTATAACAACACGGCGAACATAACTTTACATAAAAGAAAGGAACAAGATAAGAACGAATAAAGATTGAAAAGGACCCACAATTCAACAAACGTATAGAAACACGTATTTTATAATTATATTTTATTACAAGCAAATTACACGTAAAGCGTTCTGGGTACTTGTGACAGTTCAGAAGTGAAGAAGTATTTCTGGGACAACTTACTGTGTGTGCTTCTGTTCTTGTTAAAGTAATACCACCAGTTCTTGCTTGACGATAATAGCTCGATATATGTAATAAATTTATGAGTTGTGAATTTAGCTGGTTTTGATGACAGGCTTGATATTTTGCTATTATTGGAAATTATTTTGTTTTTGTTTCTTTTTGAGCTTTTTTGCCCTTTAAATATTTTACATCGCATATTTATATAACCATGAAATGCACGATGTAAAGGCATCACGCCATCAGGGTCAGGATGGTGTGAGGTGGTCGAGCGGAGGACTTAAATGATGAATTTTACAAACAATAGGTTATTTTTATGATTCTATAAACAACAAGGATTTAAAATTAATAACAATTGGATCCCTGACTTTTACAAATATTTTAACTAGGTACATAATAATTTAATCAAGGATATTATTAATTTTCCCTTACTATATTTAATGCGTACTATTTATCTTCTTGTTATTTTTTTAATAGTCAATAATTCTCCTGAAAGTATAAATTTATAATGTTACCCATATTTTAAAATACACTTTTATTGTATTTATTATTAATTAAATAAATTACATAAATAGAAATTAAAATAAAAAATTAATTATTAAAAATAATAAATATATATTTTATTGTGATAAAAAATTAATATAAATATTTTTCTTGTAATTTTTTTATTTTATAAACATTTTCTTATAATATATATTTTAAAATATTTTAAAATTAAATGTAAAAAGCACAAAAAAAATTATTATTTATTTTATAATAATTTTGTTATTTATCATTCAAGTTTCTTATAATAATTTTTTATAGTTTTATCATTTTATAATAATTTTCTTATATATTTATCATAAGAAAATATTTATGAAATAAAAAAGTACAAGAAAAATATTTTATATTAACTTTTTGTTCACAATAAAAATATATATTTCTTATTTTTAATACTTAATTTTTTGTTTTAATTTCTATTCATGTGATTTATTTAATTTATAATAAATAGAATGAAATTGTATTTGAAAATAATGGGAACATTGTAAATTTATGCTGTCAGAGAGATTTTTGGCTATTAAAAAAATAACATAGAGTAAATGGCACATATTGAATATAGTTAGGGGAAAATTGACAATCTCCTTTTCATCAAATTTTATATAAATAAAAATCTTTTATATATATACACACACAAATATACAATATATAATAAATCTTATAAATTCAAATAATTTTGTACAATATGTATAATCTAAGTTTGATTGATCCTGCGACGATATCCGTTGAATTCCTTAAATTTTTCAAATAAAAAATATTAGCTGACTAAGTAAATACGCATCAATTAATTATAATATACTCAAAAAAAATACTCAGTTCATTTTTCTGTGATTTTATTACCTTCTTTGATATATAAAAAATTTCTCTCCATAAATTAACTCACCCTTAACACAAATGTTCTTGAACCCTTGTTTTTTTCTCTCTCACAGCTTCCTCCATCAACATGCTTTCTAGCTTCTCCATGTACCTCCATGTAACCCCCTTAAGGATAATTAATTTACATAATAATATATTATTATTTTTACTCACTGTCACTGATCAGGTAAAATATATGCAAATTATGTTCTTACTGAGATGTTACAAAACTGAGGGACTTGGACGTAATTACAAAGTTTTTATTGTGCCAAAAAATAACAGTGATATTTCCACCTCACAAATTATGCAATCCATCCTATTTTTTAAAAAATAATTATAAAAAATTCACATTATTTTTTAAAATTTTAAGTAAAGAAGAATTCTAAAAAATTAATCTATTAAATTTATCATAATTTATTTTTTTTGTGACTTAAATTTTTTTTTATTATATTTGACTACTAAGATTGTTTAAACCTAAATTTAAATTAATTGTTTTACCCTTCTTACAAAAAAATTACTTTAACTTCACAAGAAAATTACTTTAACTTCAAATTTTTTTATTTTATATAAAATTTATTATTTCTAAACGGTCAATTATACTTTATTAGTATGATTATTTACCTTTAACTAAACTAACATAATATCTTTATGAGACAATACTTATGTAAATTATTAAACTGTCAAATTTATATATTTATATATAAAACATTAAAAATTATTAGACTTTATTTAAAAATTATATTATAAGTCACAAAATAAGTATATATACACATAATTTCTTCGGACAATTAGCTCATTTTATGCAATAATTAACTAAAATAATTAAATAGAATTTATATTAAAACAACTTGAATGGAAAAAATCTAAGAAAAAAAAATATAAGAATGACTTAATTGATTAATTATATAAATATTTTTATTGATTTGTATTTATTAAAAATAATGTGAATTTATTGTAAATATTTCTTAGAAATAGGATGTGTTTACACAAATAATGGGTGGAAACATCCCACCCGAAACTAACACCCACCGCGCGACAGAATACTTGGAAACAAAGACAAATTTTTCTTTCCACTCAAAATTATTCATTTTATATAATTCAAAAAAAAATATTCATTATTTTATTTAAAAAAATTATTATTATTATTATATGATAATAGAAAATTTTATTATTCACACTTCGTAAGTGAATTGGTAGTGTTTAATAATAACAAATTTTATTATTCATTAAGTGCGTACAATCTTAATACCGTTCAATCACTTTTGAAACACACTTTCCTTTAAATTTTAAGCCATTAGAAGTCAATCTTAATAGAAATATAGAACTCCATTGTTAAACAGAAATTCATTTTCGAAGCGTTCACATTAATAATGCAGTACAGTGTTCACTCACCTGGGCAGGCTTCAGGTCAAGAGGCAGGACTCAATCAAAAGATCAGCAAATTGGGGTTTGGCTCGAATTCTAAGACTAAATTATATATTTCAACATTAGCTGATAAAATAACGGCAGTTCTTTAGCAAGTTTCAACAGTTCTATATGTTATGTAACTGGGGAAATGAGAAAATGCCTTCGAAATCCTGTCCTCAATGGTGTGCTCTCTTCCCATTTATTCATTTCTCCTGGAAGAATTTCACCCCAATCAAGCATTGGGAAGGGCTGCAATGCATTCAATCTCAACCCTGGCATCCAGGGGCAGTGCTGCTACTTGATACGTTGCACGTGCTGGAGCTGGTGAAGGAAAGTCTGGAACAAAAACCAGAAACCAATTTGATCAGGTCAAACAGAAATCTTAAATGGTAAAAATGCAGTTTGTGGGCAAGAAGTACAAATACATAGTATGAGAGCAGATCAGAAGTTCAAAAACATGCAATTAAGGATCAACATAAAGGAAGAGAATAATGTAAGGCAATAGCATATGCCAATACGAACTGTAACGAATCCACTTCAAGAAGTCACACTTGATCGAGCCAGTAGTTTCTCCCGGCATACATATTGTTTATTATTGATAAATGAGCACATTTTATTCTGAGTACTGTAACCACCAAGAAGTAACCATGGCACCAAGAACTAATTACAAGTTCTACATTTTCTTTGTGATTAATGTGAAAGTATGGCAAACTCTGAGAATTGCTGAGCCAAAACTTATATCTTGCACTGCATGCCAAATGCAATTAGTCAGCATATGAAAGTTTCAACTTGACTTCAATGTTACTCACATTTAGCATAGATCTCATTCACTGTCTTGAAGTCTTTCAAGTCTGCCAACCTGCAGGGTGAAACAATCCAAAAAGGTCATCTTTGTCCAACCATCAACTTCAGAAAATCAAAAATTGCAGAGCAGAGGGGCAGAAAAATTCATACAATATCGTTGTCTTAACCACAGAGGAATAGTCAGCACCGCTAGCTTTCAGTATTTCCCCATATTTTTAAGAACCTTCAAATTTTCATAAGCCTGAATTTGTTAATGATCTATCAATTTTAAATATGACCCATGGCACATTCATAATTTGCGCCATCAAGGGAGGAAGAAAACGAAACTTCAAAGTGGCAGAATAGGCTTCAGTAATAGCAATTTTGCATACTGGTTTACCTGCTCTGTCTGGTCCTCTATAGTATCTGACACAAATTTTCCAGTCTGAAATGGAGACTCAAAAACATATATAGTTAGAATTCTACATGAAAATGTATCTATGAAACTTAAAAGAAAAACATAACAAACCTCTGGAACTAAACCAAGAACCCCAGAGACAAAAACAAGGTTATTGGCTTTGATGGCCTGAGAATAAGGTCCCAAAGCTGCTGGAGCCTTGTTAGTCACAATAGCCTCCTTCAAATCTAGAACCACAAAACAGTAAAAGTTGCTTAATATTATGAATCACCACAGATAATCAAAAGAAAGTTAATAACAATATGAAAACTAGCATCTCTATGTCTCATTCCCAGCAACAAAATTCTTTTACCCACAAGCTCATCCCTTCAACTTGTACATGCAGTTCCTAATTGCATGATACAGTTAAATAATTTCACCACTTTGTAAGAATCACAATAAACACTAAACCCAACTACCACAAATCACACTTAAAACGTCATATAATTAAGCCATTAAATTTAAAAAAGCAATGAATTTCTCTAAATTGACCAAAAATCAGCACCATCCCACAACATAACTCCAAGCATTTTACACAAATATATTTTCATGCCCACGGTTTGAACTTTAAAACAAAAGACAACAAATTTGATCACATTTTCAACCAATCAAAAATGAAAAACACTTTACAGCAGAACTTATAAACATCCAGAAAATTCACCACAAATTCATTATCAAAATCCAACCTTTCCTTAAAAAAATTATAAAATAATGGTTATTTAAACTACATATTTACTGAGATAATTCAAATAGGTATCAAGTAAATCAATCAAACAACAACAGCATATAATAAAATTTTTTAAAAAAAAAAGTAAAGATCGATTACTAGAAACGGCGGAAGTGGATAAGCAAGCAAAGAGAGTGGAGTGTTTCTTGGAAGAAGAGCGCCAGAGACTGGACCCGGCGACGGAGGCGCAGCCGATTCCGACGGCGGCTAAGGGAGAGCGGGTGCGCAGTGCGCCCATGTCGATGGTTGGGACATTCAACGACCGTAATGAACACCACGCCATGTCTTCGTTTTTATCGCTGTTTAGCTCCTTCAGTTTCACTCTGGCGAAGCAAGTGAGAGTCAAGTAGTTATGGCCTTCTTATTTTTTTTGTTTTTCGTTTTTTTGGTTTCTGGCTTTCTGCTTTACGACCGAAAAAACGTTGTATTGGGTCTGAGATGAGAATAAATTTGGGCTCAATTGCAGCTACTAAGATTGAAAAGCCCGTTAGCAAAAGCTTCTTTTTTTTGTTCATTTATTTTTTAATTAATAATTTGATTCTGATCTATTTGTTAAGAAATGCTTTTATATGTAATATTAGTAGTAGCTGAAGCTGATAAAATTTAATATGATCAATTATTCGGTATAATATAATATAAATAAATAGGTATGGATCGTCGTGATTTTTCTGTGTCGGGCTAGAATTAAAGCTCTTGAAATATTTATCCTACAAATGACATGATTATATTTTATATTTTAAATTAATTTATAAGTTCTTTTCATCAAAACTCAAAGATTAGATATAGTTATTTCTTTTTCTTTTTTTTTTAGAAGGATGAACAAATACACTATTTCATTTATAAAATTTTATATAAATTTAGAACTTCAATAGTCTAAATTTAAAAAAGTAATATTATTTACATACATATAATTAAAACTTTATAGTGTAAATATATAATATTTTGGTAAAAATGTATATTTTATAATATCGATAAATTATATATATATATACTGTGGTATATACGCAAACGTGCGTGTGCGCGCGTGTGTGTGAATGTATAACAATGTGCAAATGTTTGATAAAGGCATATGTAAATGTAAATTTTGTTAAATTTATAGATAGTAAGTAGATTATTGGGTTATCTGTTTATTTTTTGTGTCAGGTCAAGATTCAATATTTTGACATGATTATTAAATAAGTCATGCTTGTGTCGACTTAAATTCGACACGACATGAAGCTGAGATGATCCGAACACAGTCTGTTGGCCTAGTAGTAACAACATATCATTTTAAAGTAATATTAGGCATCTCAATATTTAAGTCCCAAGTCGAGATGTAATGATGTAACTGTTGGAATTATATGCTCTTCAAAGCATATTAATTTTTTTATTAATAAAATATTTAAGGTATTTATTCAGATATCTTAAATTACATTAATATTTTGAATAAAGTTCATTAATCATATTATATGTATTTATACGATTACTATGTGGATTCGCAAAAGGCATAAATACAAGTTATTTTATAATTAAATAAATTAAATTCGCAGTTGATAAATAAACTTGAGCACTTTATTTAGGTATAAACTGTAATAAATTCATTGAGTGATTTGTCTTAATCATGTATGAAATTATTAATATAGTATGACTACATTGAACTGAATCACATATGAGATTTAATTAACCAGTAATAATTGTTAGCCTTATTAAATCTCATAGGCAGTGATTTACTGTAATCTTAATCTTGAGTTAGTTATAATTTCATGATTGTAGTTATTATTTCATTTGAGTTACCAATGGACACGACTTACACATGTAATCAAGATTACCCGGTATCTTGGTGGGAGCAATTACAAGTATTGAAATTATAGATTAACAATATAAAATTTGTACGACACATCTCTTGATTGGTTTTCAGTACTTGATCATAGAATTCTCTTGTCAGAATGTGTCAACATAAATAAGTATGTTGAAAATGATCATTAGAGAAAACCAGTAAGTATCAAGGAAGAAGATGCAATTAAATTGATTGAACAGTTGAGATATCAATTTAAATTAACGATGTGGTACAAAGGATTGTGCATTAATGAAATCAATGTGGCTTGGGAGAATTATTATTCGAGCATACAATTATGGAAATCAGTTCTAATCTTATAGTGGAGTAGAATTGGAATTAAATAATTATATTTATTTAATTACAAATTTAATTATTGTAGTCACTATTGTATTTTTTTGAATGATCCTCGGGTTAGCTCATTTAATTGACAACACCATCACTAGACCTAAAAGAAAGAAAAACTGACATATTAGGTGAAAATTATAATTATAATATTTGTTAAGTCCTAGTATGTTATATTCAAGTGTAAAATGGAGCTAGTAATATTTTACAAGGTGGTCTCATAGTTGGTTTCACATTCTCTATTTTTACGTAAGTGAGAGATAGTATTTAATTTAAATATTTAAATATTTAAATTAAAGAGTAATACTATTTTAAATAGGAATCATAATCCTAACATACTTTGGTTTTTCATAAGATATTATAAAATATGTTTTATTTTCTTAAGATAGAGAGAAGAGAATCTAAAGGATTTTGAGAAAAATACAAAAGATGTCTAAGAGAAGCCAGTTGCAATTGAGAGTGGTGAAACAAACGCCCACACGTGTTGATCAATCTTGAGTCATAACCTGGAAGATCGTTTGGAGACGGATCTACAACTCTCAATTATTCATCTTATCAAAACATTAAGGTACAAATTTCTAAATTATTTAATTTTTATATATTGTATGAGATCGGTCCTAAAAAGATTTTAATTAAAAAATTGAAAAACCTGATTTCATCCCTTCAATAATATTCATTCATTATATGATAGTTGAGTAATTTTATAAATTATAAAATCCATCATCTAATAAATGACATTGAAAACTTAAGCAAGTCAATTATTTATTAGATAATAAATTTTAAAATTTATAAAATTAGTTAACCGCCATTTAAGGATGAATTCTATAGCCATTTAATGATGAATACTATGGCAAGACTTTAAAAGAGTGGCTAATAATGCTCTCATTTTATATATAATAGTTCACGTGGTAATTCTGAATCTGATGGCAAAATTTATTTCTTTGTCGCGTTGTATCAGACTAGAAAAATTGATTCATTCATTTTTATACGTGATTCGTGTGATATCGACTTAATAAGCTCATCATATACCTTTAAGATTTTTAAGTTACCTTTTAATCATAAGTGTTAACACTCAAAAGACTACTTAAGATTGAAAGTAAAAGCCTAATAATAGAACATTTGAACCTAAGCTCTGTTTTTCTCTCACTTAAAGGCAAGAAATGACAATGACCATAAACATCGGTCACACACCATTAATGTCTTCTTCATGTAAATGAAAGCTCACTGGTCTACATTACAATGTCAGTGTCTGTACATACACATTCTCTACACACAGGACAAGAGCCATTTCTAGTTAGCCATTTATCTACGCATTCCGAATGAAAGAAGTGCCCACAATTGGGAAGTTTTCTTGCGGAATCTCCTTCCTCAAATTTCTGAAAAATGGCAAAAAAAAAAGAAAAAAGAAAAAATCAAGCATTAAAATTCAACACTTACCAATAAATCAAAGAATCAAAGAACCCAAAAACAGGTTGTTTCCTTTTAACTCATTTCCATGACATACAACAATAAATACACCTACAGTTTTCTTTCTATTTATAGGAATTTCTTACCTGTAAGCAAATTGAACAGCCAAATTCATTGTGTAATTGGATCATTTCCTCAGAATGGAGTGCATATCCAGGAAGCTTTTGAATCTTATCTTCGGATAACCCTTTAACTCCAGTCACATCGTATACATCAGAAATTTCTATGTAAGTGGTCTCCAATGTGCTAACCTGAAATGAAAAATCTCTTGTTTAGATTTGACAAACTGTGACTTAATTTAAAAACTCCAAAAATTTCATTTTGTGATTACTTACTTGCCATTGATAGGCTTTTAGCACTGCAGGACTTACCCATTCCATGAAAACTTTGCCATTTACTAAGCTAGTTAACAATGCAGCCTGAAAAAAAAAATATTATTCCTTCAGCCTCAATTTTTATCTGCTACATATACATGCCATATTGCCATTAACATTGATTAATCACCTTGGACAACGACTCGCCATCAGCTGCTGCTTCTAGCAATTGAAGGGCTGTGATGGCGCCTGCCACAGCGCCTATTCCAGCCCCGTGAAGGAACCCAGTTTCTGTTGTTTGGCCTTTCATGGCTCCAAATATTGTTCCAACAATTGCCCCTCCTGCAAAACACAAAGGCTTTTGATTAAATTTCAATCACAAACTCATTCGTTGATCATCTCAGAGAATGAAGAATTCTTATTGCATACCTAAGGCAAAAATGCAGGTGAATGCTGCATAAAGAACTCTTTTTATGACTCTAATCAAAACTCCAGTTCCAAATGCACACATTGTAGCAAAAAACCACAAAGACACAGCCTCTTTACAAGTTAGTGACATCTTAATTACTTCAGAAACCAACCTTTTTGACATTGGAAATTAAACAACTAAACAAAGAACTTATTTAGCTATTGCTTGAATATGTAGCAGCAAGTGGGGATGAAAAACGTGAGAGAGTTTGCTTGGAAATGTACAAGTACAAGAAACACAAACATTTATAGGGTCAGGAAAAGCAGCACGCATTAATGAGAGTTAAAGCTACCCGACAAATGCAGCTACATGCATGAATGTTTTAGCAAAATGAGGGTATTGGAGCTTCTCATAAGACTTTACTAAAAACTGATATACAGTACAAAATTGGGCAGTGATTTGAGTGTTCCCTCCATTATTGTGTCTATTAGAAGATGCCCCTTTTGAGTATTCGGATCAGATCCGACCCGAAGTCAGGTGATGTAATTCAGGTATTACCCGGTTCGAAAATAAGTCCGGATTGGGTCGGATTCGAGTATCACTTAAAAAATCTAAAATTTAGTTCGAAATTCAGATTTTATAGAAAAAATATTTTATTTTAAATAATTTTTTTGTTATATTTATTAAATATATTTAAAATTTTAAATATTTAAAGTTCATATTTTATGTTTAATTTTTATTAAAATAATTTTAAAAATTATAAAATAAATAAAAATATATACATAATATAATATTTTAAAATTTTTTTTATATAAAATTCATATTTAAAAATTTCAGAAAAAACTCGGTTGAATAAGTCTAGGCTGGGTATTAAAAAATCTGAGTTATTAAAAGTCTGAGCTGAGTCTGAGTATAGCAATACACAGAATCGGTCCGAACTTTTGCCAATCCTATCCTAAAGTGACATATTGGTATATACTATATTGCAAAACTTTGATTAAATTAGCATTTGGAAAGATCACAAAGCAAGAATGGTATTTACCATATGTTATCAATTGGTTCAATTGGAGGCGTATGGTTCATGAGTTGGTGGAGCTTGACCACTTCTTTTACATACCAATTCTCGAGGAAATGGCCCTATTGGCTAGCAATAGCCACATCTAAGAGAGAGCCATTTTTGATTTACATAATTAAAGGCAATTTTAAAATAAAAATAAAAATTCTGCTTAATTGACAGTGACAGTGGAGCCTCAATTACAAAGCTAGCAGTAGCAGATCAATAAGAAAAGCAATTAGAAGCCTCAATTCAAATTTCAAAACCAGGTGCTGAGATTGAAAGTGTTAGTTCTGTGGGCTGGAGAACTAAGTTAATTTAGTGAGTTTGGAGATAATGTTAGGATAGAAGCAAGTGGTCCTCCAATGGCATTAATTGTTAGCAATGTAGAGAAGATATTTTTTAACATAGTTGGTGGGTCTCATTTCCTTTGATATTATATAACCAAACTTAAATTCTATATTGTCACTTAATATGTTTCGTAGAAGCCAAGAATGTGTTAAAAGTTTGATTTCAACAAGATATTTACTGAACTTTGAAGGTATAAATATACATATCTAGTATTGAAATGTGGAGATAATTTTAATTATCTTTTGGCCCACTCCAATATATTTTATTCTTATATCATCAGTCAAGTACTGTGGAACCCTAGCTAGCACCATCACCATTCAATTTCGACAGAGAATTAATGATTTTATCTATGTTTTTCCATATCTCTTGCAGCTGCAGCTGTGCAAAAGAAGCAGCATGCCTGTATCACCTCTCCAGGCTAGTATTTAGAAAAACAAGGTATATCACTTTAACAGTGGCTAGAACAAACGAAGGATTAATTTCCAATTATCTCTCGACTCTATATATATATGTATGTATATATTTTCCCTAATATTCCTTTTGTTTATGTTTGAAGCATCACATCTGTTCTAAGATGAAAGCGCCAACTATCAAGCGAAATTGAATAAGTGTATGATAAATGTAATATTAAAAGTAATAATTAGTAATTAATAATATTAAGGATCACAACCATTATTCCAGCAATAGAGTATAATGTAAACACTAACTTATGTGCATGCTAATCATTACTCATTAATATATTTTTTTTGGCAGTTTTTTTTTTTTTTTGAAGATCTATTCATATTCATCCCCTATTTGTGTAACGTGTGCCATCAACTATTAAATATCATTTTTGAAAAATTGGATGCTGTAATTAAAAATAAATAAACAATTAAACCGTAAATTCTATGATTTAAGAGTCGTTAAACGATGAAAATTTATGAATTTTAATATATTAAATATGTAATTTTGTACATCTTAAACTAGGACAGATTTCTATAAGGTTGCAATTTTTTAAATCTAAATTTTAACGAAATGTGAACGGCACATTAAGGGACTTTTCATATAACAATTGTAACAATATTTTATCAAAAGAGAACAAGGTGGTGCTATTGGCACCCCTCTATTATCCTTATTAATCCCCTTATTTATTTGTATTCTTTTTTTTTTTTGAGAATTATCAATCCCTTAACAAAATGTGGGGGACGTTAAGGGACTTTTCATATAACAAATTAATTGTAATAATATTTTACCAAAAGAGAACAAGGAAATGCTGTTAGCACCCCTCTATTATCCTTATCAATCCCCTTATTTATTTGTATTCATTTTTTTTATTTTTATTTTGAGAAGTATCAATCCCCTTAACAAAATGTGGAGGGCACGTTAAGTATCATAGCTTCATTTTTATATCAAATTCTTACTTTTTTAAAAAAGAATAGGTGAATTTAATTTGAAAAATGTTTGCTTTTAATAGAAAGGATAATATTGTAAATATGAAACAATAAGGGTTTTATGAGAGAAATGGAGAGGTGCCAATAGCGCTACATAAAGAGAAATTTCTGTTAAGCCACATACTTTTTTAGATTTTGAGCCAGTATAGCCCAAATTCGAAAGCCCAAACGGACATGAAAACACCTTTGAACCCATATAAGGTCCGAGAAAACATTAACAGAAACTTCTTTTTTTTTTTGAATTTTCAATACTACTTTTTTTAAAACTGCCATCGACGCTATTCATCTGTAATTTTCTTGCCAAAGGACAAAGCTTTCCCACAAACAAGAGGTAATTTAATATCAATATGTCCTTTATTTTATTAATACACAACTTACTACTACACTGTAATTTGGATGCTCTGTTTGATAAAATATATTCCCTATTGAGCTTTTCATTTTTTTTTTTGGATGTTACTTTTTTCTGCCGGGAAATTTTGTGGGTGCCATTTTTTGAAGTCATTTATATATTTTGTTACTGCAAGTTTTGATTTTTATCCATGAAATGTATATAACATTAGATGGGCATTTTGTGCTAACGCCAATTAATTTGCATATGGTTTAGGCTTGAAGTTTCAGTTGGTGCTCTCTTGTTAAAGTTAACTGTATTGTGATTGTGCTATGTGTCTGTGGTTAAGTGTTTGTATTTTTCGAAGTAATCCTTACTGTAGACATCAAGTTTTCCTAAGAGTTGAAAGCTGCATTTTGCCCTCTAAAAGTTTCATTTTGATGATTGAGTATCTAGCACTGCACCCCGCCTTTGCTCATGTCAAGATTGATGGTTTTGAGACTTGTTTTGTGTAGGGTCGGGGTTGATGACTTGAGATTGGGACCTATTTTATATGCCTAATGAGTGCCATCAAAAGCATAACTAGTTGATATTTTACCATGAATATAGCCCTTTTCTGGACACAGTGTCAGCTTATTTTTTGTTCACAAAAGCATTGCAGATATAATCTAGACGTTAAAAATATTGCTAGACATAGGCCTAATAATTCCAATTAAATGATTTGTCTCTGTGGGTTATGTACATATTTAATACTTTGTTTTTTTCAGTCAATGTTTGAAAATTAGGCCGAGCGACAGATTTGGGTTCTTCCAAGAAGGGCAGGAGAAATGAGTGACCTTCAGAAAATAGATGATTCTGGAGGATTAGACCTCAACCTTTGCTGTTGATGGGGAAGCAAAGGCTGAAGTATATGTTCAGATAGATTTGAACATGCAGGCACAATAAGGCTTCCCCCAAGACGTTCGCATTGTTCGAAATAAAAGGTACTACATTTACATCCTACCTGTCATTTTTAGCAGACTAAATATTTAGTCTGCTGTTCAGGCATTTTAGGAGGTTTTCATATTTTGGAGCTCACCCATATTATATAATTTGGTATTTTTAATACATCACTTGTGGTTGCTAAACATTGGCTGTTGAAAAATCCTCTTATTTTAGATTAAAGCAATGCAGTATGGACTGAGCTAAAACATATTTTACGAGCTATTTCTTTGCTGTCCGTAACTGTAACTCAAGCTGAAAATTGTTCCTTCATGTTGAAGTTTATCATGAAATCTGAAAGTGCTAGCTACGTAAAGTTATTACATGACTGCATTATATAGTTCCCTTATACTTGAGCATTACAACCATCAGTTCTCATTTTTTCTAATTCCTTTGTTATTGCTAAGAGTAGGGGATTCTTGAGAATTTGGATTTCTGTCCTTGGGAAAGGATGAAGGCATTTCTGTCCTTGGGAAAGGATGAAGACGTGGACGCAGCAATCAGAGCCCTGGATGAAACTGAATGGAATGGTCAGATTGTCCTAGTTGAGAAGTCAAAATCTACTCATTGAATTGCCGATTATAACATTTTCACTCTGTATCTAAATTGGTTTTTGGATATTGGCAAATACTGCCTTGAAGATATAGATTTACTCTATTATTGCATACTTTTCATAGTCTTATATGACATATTTTGCTACCATCTTCAGTCTTTAACAGCTATCTACCAATTACCATACCATTTCAAAAACATTGTTCAGAATGTATCACCTGACATACTTAACTAGCATAATTTTTTAAAAGGTATTATAATGGAAATTTGCAGAACTATAATGATAATCAGTGGTGGCTCTACCAAAACACTATCGCGAAGAAATTTGAAGACAGTCATGGAATTTAACCCTTTCAAATTCAATTGGTACATCAGGATAAATAATTCAGTTTCCAATGGAAGTGGTTTGATGGTTACTTGCTGAAAGTGAGAGTGATGCTTGAAAGCTGAATATAGCTTTTAAGGAAGTGAAACAAAAATGGGACTGCAATTCCAATGACTAGGTTGACGGAGAGAGAGAGGGAGGAAAAGAGAGCGATTCTTTGAAGCCAAAATGAAAGGAAAAGCAAAGAGAATGAACACATTGTGAACTTTCCCTTAAGATTCACAATTTTAGGCCCAGAACTCTGGCAATTTCTTCTCTCACAAGTAAATACTTGAAAAGTAATATATGTTTCATTCGGATAATTCTTGGCTTTTTTCCCCTCACTTTCTCTAAAAGTTCTAATGTTGTTTCCAATGTGACAAATTTTCTTTTTTAATTTTATTATTTGTCTGTCTGACTTTCCTCAGAAACTCCATCCACATTGATGTCAAAACTCAAACTCTTTGACTTTACCACCTTCAATTCTCTCAAATTCCTTGTCAAGTTATCAACTCCATCTCTGAATTTTCGATCCAAATCGAACTTTATTCTTAAAATTGCTCTTTTCCCATTTGCTGGTTGTCCTTTTTGTTTCTGAAATTAAGTCAATAGCTGTATTAGCCCTGTCTAGTCTGGAAATTAATCCAGTGCTATAGTCCACTGAATTCTAATAATCAATTAATGACCGGATATGGGTAATTGTTTAACCAAATGCAAACACTTAACAAGGTTATCAACTACCCCAGCAAGCCAACCAGCTCATCAACTACCTGAGAAACCAGTCACTGGCAGCACCCAGCTAGTGGTGCCGCCGCGGCTATCTAACTCTGATGTGCCAATATCAAACCCAAGTCCAGTTGACAATACAATTCTTGGTAGACCTTACGAAGACTTGGAGTTACATTACACCATCGGTAAAGAACTGGGGAAGGGTCAATTCGGTACAACATATGTATGTACTGAGAAATCAACAGGCAGGCCGTTTGCTTGTAAGTCTATTTCCAAAAGCAAAATTAAGACCAAAGAGGATGAAGACGATATCAAAAGAGAGATACAGATATTGAAACATTTGCGCGGCCTGCCTAATGTGGTTGAGTTTATGGGGGCTTATGAGGATGTGAAATCTGTGCATATCGTTATGGAGTTTTGCGCTGGTGGTGACCTCTTTGATGAGATTCAAGCTAAGGGACACTATAGTGAGAGAGCAGCTGCTTCCATATTCAGAGCCATTATAAATTTTGTGGATAACTGCCATTCTTTGGGTGTGATGCACAGGGATATAAAGCCTGAGAATTTCTTGTTTTCTGGCAAGGACGAGATGGCACGTTTGAAGGCAATAGATTTTGGATTGTCAACTTACATTCAAGAGGGTAAACTTTCTCGTCCTTCTTTATTTGTTTCAAGCATGTCAAGGGAGTTTTGAAGGCAATAGAAAGAGTGTTGCTTGTGTTAAATTGTGGTTGTTTATATTTGCATATATCATATGTATAGCGGGCGTTAACAATTGTTTAAAATCATATATCATATGTTAATGCCCTTTTTCTAAATACTCCATGGCACACTTTTCAGGGAAGGTATATGAGAATTTAGTAGGAAGTCCTTACTATGTTGCTCCTGAAGTGTTACGGCGCAAATATGGAAAAGAAGCAGATATTTGGAGTGCAGGAGTCGTATTGTATGTCTTACTTAGTGGTGTGCCACCATTCTGGGCAGGTAACGATATTCCTTTTGCAACATTTAAGTTCTATTTTTACTTTCAGCAATTCACCTTGGAGGATCCTACCAGTAAGTACAAAATGATCACTCGAAAAGAAATGATGTGCACTGCAGAAACAAAGCAAGGTATAAAAGATGCTATTTTGTTAGGACATGTTTCCTTTGAAGGTCCACCATGGCCAACTATATCAAGCAGTGCCAAGGACTTGATCCTCAAGATGCTGACACATAACCCAACAGAGCGGATTACTTCTGCTCAAGTTCTAGGTATAAATTTTGCCTTATATCATTATGAATTCCATGAAAATCCTGCTTAATCCATTACTTGTCTCTTACTCGGCCTCTCTGGATCCACATGACCTTAGAAGCAAATCATCTATGTTTCACTTGAGAGGGGATGCTTTTAATTTTTTTTAAAACAGATGTCGCATCTTTACCTAAGAGCATAAATTTTTGGGCCAAAGTGGTAACGTAACAATTTTAAAATCCAAAGCGTTAACTATCATAAAATCTGTAACATCTGTAATGGTGTGAGTTAAATCTTTCACCATTGCCAATATTGTTATTTTATATATGTATTACATCTTTATAAAGAAAAATTTTAAAATATACGATTTACGCAGAGCACCCATGGATTAGAAAAGTTGGAGGAGCATCGGACAAGCACGGGAGTCCTTTCAATGATGAAGCAATTCCGCGGAGGAAATAACCTCTAGAAGCTTGCAGTTTAAGTGAGTCTAAAATCTATGTAGATAATGCTATTTTGATGTGAACTTTATGTTAAGCATATGACTTTCTGACAAATTGGGTGGATCATGAAAATAAATGCAGGTCATTATTGTGGAAAATATTTCCATAGAAGAAATTCAAAAACTTCATTCTACGTTTAAAAACATGGACACTGACAACAATGGCACAATTCCCCACAATGAATCGAAGGCAGCATCAGCTCAATTTCGATCAGAGCTTACAGAAACTGAAGTGCAGCAGCTTAAAGAAGCTGTAAGTATTTGTTGGACTCTTCATTTGCATTATGCACGACTGATATTACTGGTCTACATTTCAGGCTGCTTTGGATGGAATTGGTAATATTGACTGCTTTGAATTTATCTTTAGAACAATGCTCAGATACAAGTTAGAAATATAAAAACATTTATACAAAGCCTTCCAACATTTTAATGATGACAGTAGTAGGCATAAGTTGATAAAGATTCCTTAAGTTATTTTTTCTTACTAAGCACAAAATTTGTGTTTGCATTGTAATATTGCACATTATTTCTTAAGCCCTACGTTTATTGTAAAATATACAGCATGGTAGAATCAGCTTGGCGAATTCAGTGCAATGATGAGAGGCAGCAGAACTCTCGTCTATTGTAATTACACATCATTGCTGTTCAAGTTACATTTGAAATTTTGAATAATAATGAAAGATCATATCATTAATAATATATTACTATCATGAACTTGGAATTGTAGTTTGCTCATAACAGATTTGCAGCAAGATTTCAGGAAAAGGAATGTGTCCTGCATCAGAATATCAATAATCCGTTCAATGCAGTGAAGTTATATATCGTATTATTGGTGAAAAAAGTACAGTTTTAAACACTCTTGATGAATCTTATAATTTAAATATAAGAACCAAGAACCAAATAAAAAAAATACTTAAATATCCTCAGAAGGCAAACGATGGCTTCTTAAACAAGTGAAGCTCAATGTGACAGCAATTCCTATGTAATAACTAGGTTGGTTGACGAAAAGAAAGAGGTGAGTTTTGTTGGTTGTTTTTTTCTCTTTGTTAGTATTGATTATTGAAGCTAAATTGATGAAAAAATAAAATAAAACAAAAATTATATGACAAACTAAAAAGATGAGAAAAAGTATTTATATTGCTTCAAATGGTGCAGTTTTGAAAAGTGAGAGTGTCAAAGTTCATTGAGTTTCCAAAATGAAAAATCTAATGCTAATGGATTGGTTTATGGATCTAAATGTTCAAATCTAACATAAACCAATCCAACGAATTAATTTTTATTTTCTTTTTTTTTTTTAAAAAAAAGTTACATGTCACTTTTATATTTAACTTGCTAAAAAAATAAAACATAATTTTGCATAGCTATAAATATACAATAATAACATATAGTACAAACTCAAGGCACAACAAATGTTTACTTTCAATATATATATATATATATATATATATATATATATATATTTCAATTATGTGATAATAAAATAGGTGAGTCATGAAATATTAAAGGAGTTGATGTTTTTATAAGATGGAGAGCACCTCTGAGTTAGCAAAGAAGGATCCTCCGCCTATGGAGGATGATCGTTCTACAAAAAAAGCAAAGTTTAGGGCAAACGATGGGGATAATCCTCCAACAATGTCATTTAAAGAAAAGTTGATGGAAACACATGCCGCTTTTGAGGATGATTCATGAGAAAGGAAGATGAGTTGGTTTTTTACTACCCAGTGATTGAAACAGAAGGACATATGCCGTCGATATCATTTTCGAAAAAGGTCCATGCTCGACTTGTTAAACCGTGGAAGGCAACGGTGGTTATCAAGCTTCTTGGAAGAACTGTCGTATACAAAGTGTTATGCAACCGCCTAGAGTCCTTAAGGAGCAGGTCCAAGTTTTACAGTGATCGATCTTGAGAAAGATTTTTTCCTGGTTAAGTTTAAAATGGAGGATGACGCCCAATATTTTCCGACTCAAAGACCGTGGACTGTATTGGGGCATTACTTGATGGTTCAACAATGGTCCCCTAGATTTGATAGCTCTACGGAAACCATTGATTCAATTGTTGCATGGATCCGTCTTCCGGGAATGCCCCTGCATTACTACCACAAGAGAATTCTTAAGATGTTGGGGCAAAAAATTAGGAAGGTTATAATGATTGATTAGCTATAACACCGAGTCTGCTTCGAGAGGAAACTTTGCTCGTATAGCAGTGGAGTTGGATCTGGCTAAACCGCTTTGTTCCCAATTTCTTCTGGATGGAAAGATTCAAAAGGTCGAATATGAAAATCTCCCAACAATTTATTTTGAATGTTGAAAATATGGTCACTTAAGTATTACATGTCCTGAAAGAAAAAAACAATGAAGAAAAACCTAATGGGTCTGAGGCAGTACAAAATGAGATTACAATCGGTACTAAGGCTGCGCCACCACTCACGACAGGGAGTTTCGGTAACCCTAGGTTTGGTCCATGGATGGTTGTATCTCGAAAAGGAAAATCTAAGAGCAATAAGGAAAGAAAAGCCATAAGAGATTCAATTTAGGATCAATATGGGAGGTTTGTAGGAGGATCGCGTTTTTTTATCTTGGCCAATAGAGACGATATGAAAAGGGGCACCAAGTTAACTAATGAAATCCCCGTGATTGCTAGCCAAGTTCCCCAACATGCCAAATCAATTAGAAAACTTCCAAGCAAAAAGCCATCACTTTCCACAAATAAAAATACTCATGCTGTACCAAATCCTCCTAAGCCTACATCACATAAAGGAAAAAGCACCGAGCCCAAACAAACCAAATCTTTTATACCTGAACCCTCCACGTCAGACCCCATGCAAAACTATTGTCCTCTACGTAAATATACAGAAACCATCACCATGTCAATTACCTCAAGCAATAACTCCACAAGCCTCGACCCTAAGAAGCATTATATTGTGACTTTGGAACAGATAGCTGGCAACAGTAATAGACAAGAGTTTGCAACCACACCAAATACTTTATATCTTTATGACGGAAAAAAGGATAAGGAGCTTGATCATCAACCTATGGGGGATCCACCGGATGTGGGAGATTGGGATATGGATAGTTTGATAGACGATCCAGATGACAATGGTTATAAAGGATATAGTAGTGATGAGGAATTTGAGTACTCGGAGTCAGTTGGGTCCTTGGATGACGAAAATCAGCTGGAGTTAAGAGAACCAGGCCTTTGAGCTTGAGGTATGAGGGACCTCTTGTCCTCTTCCTTTTATTAGTTCTAATGGTTTTCTCCATTATGTTTTGGAATCTTCAGAGATTGTTATCACAGCCATTAGTCGAACTTTCAATGGCTTTGTCAAAAACTATAATCCTGCTATGGTATTTGTGTTTGAGCCCCAAATTAGTGGACTCAAGGCAGATAGATTTATTAGAAAGAGTCGCTTCGCAAGATCTCATAGAGTAGAAGCAGTGGGTTTTTTGGGAGGAATTTGGCTTCTTTGGAAGGAAGATTTAGCTGTTGAGGTTGTTATTAACCATAGACAGATCATCCACTTTCGGGGTTTTACACAATGTTGGGCTCATTTCTTCAATAACTGCTATATATCCCAGCCCAATTCCCTCCACGAGGGAGCAGCTTTGGACTGAAATTGA
The DNA here is from genome assembly GCA_025617385.1 of Murraya koenigii. Classification (NCBI taxonomy): domain Eukaryota; kingdom Viridiplantae; phylum Streptophyta; class Magnoliopsida; order Sapindales; family Rutaceae; genus Murraya; species Murraya koenigii. The sequence continues at coordinate 22,444,805 of CM046817.1, forward strand.
TAAGCTTTCCAGCATTGTACAGAGGCCCTGGATCCTTGGGGGGTGATCTTAATGTTATTTTTAGTATGTCGAAAAGGAGGGGAGGATCTTTGATTACTAATGGTGTGTGCCAACTTTTCAACCGGTGTTTTCAGTGTAATCAACTTTGCGTTTTAGAGTCCAAGGGCCCATCTTTTACATGGGCCCGTGGCTCTTTGCACAAAAGACTTGATAGTGCAATTTGTAATGATTATTGGGTTGAAAAGTTTCTGGATGCATCGGTCCTCCATCTTCCAAAGGCTTGCGCTGAACACAAGTCGATCTTGGTCCGTTTTGAGAAACTTGTAACTACTTGTATTGGCCTAAGCCTTTCCATTTCCTTGCTTCTTGGCTAACTGATAAAAAATTTTGTGTCGACTGTTTGGCAGAAAGATATGGAGTGTATGTATTTTAATACGATTTAAAAATATTTAATTTTTTTAAGTGTAAGAGTATTTAGTTATAATATAATTTAATAAATTCGAGTCGAACCATAGAAAATTTTAAATTCAATGAATCAATTATTAATTAAAAATTAATAATAGAGAAAATTATTACTAATTTAAAAAGTTCTAAGACTATGGGATTCACTTTTGGTATTCAAATTATATTCATAACATTCTCTTATATTTATATTTTATATTTTATTTATTTAATTTAATATTATGTAATTTAATTATTAACTAACCAAATTTATGGATAAATATGTGAATGAAATACATGATGTGCGATAACTAAATTGGAATGTTGACATAATGTCAAAATATCATATAAATTTGATGAGATGTAAGTTTATAAATTAATATGAAATAAAAATATAAAATCATAAATATATTAAATAAAATAAAATTTGAACTCACTTGTGAGAGATATTAATTCCATAATTTAAATCTTTGAGCTTTATCATTTCCCTAACTTAGTAAATTAGTCACTCATATTAAAAAAGATATTAATTTTATTTAACAAACTTCTAAATTATATTATAAAAAAAATTTTAAAAACTTGAAATAAAAAAAAAATTGAAAGAAAAAACTTCTATCCCTCATTGCAGCTTCACCCTTCTCTTTTTCCACTTTTTCTCTCAATTTTCTTCTCTTTTCTCAGCCTCTGCACTTATCTTTATATATAAAACAACCATTTATCTTCTTTTATTTTTATTATTATTATATTATTATCTTATATATTTATATAAGCTTGTCAAAAGTGAAGTGCTACTTTTGACTCTCTTTTTTTTATAATATAATATATTATTTATTTAGTTATTATTAAAATTATTTGTCTTTCTTTTATCTCTTACTGTCAATTCTAATTTTTTTTTATTCTCAAAATATATCTACAATAGTAAAATATAATAATTAAGATAAAAACTAAGATAATAAAATATAATTTATATAAAATTACATCTAGGAAGTATTAAGATAAAATGTGAATTATATACACATTAATTAACACTCTAAGTAAGAAAATAATAATTTAAACTTTTATAAAATATATACTTTTTAATGCTAATCACATTTGGCTAAACAATTTGTTGAAAAGGCTTCACGTTGGAATAGAGAAGTTTTTAGCAATATTCTCCAACATAAAAATCATTTGTTAGAAAGAATTGGGAGCATTTAGAAAGCTATGGAAAATCACCATTCTAATGTGATTCTTTTTAAATAATAATTTTTTTTTAGTTTTTTTCTTTCTTAACCTTTCTTGATTTTTAATAATTGGTTAAGTATGTGATAATTATGTTAACTTTTTTAATAATTATACATGCTTAACCAATTATTAAAAAATAAAAAAAGTTAAGAGAGAAAAAACTAAGGATTAAATCTCAAACAAAAGCTTGATGCAGTATTAACCCAAGAGAAGATTTTATAGTATCAGAAGTCTTAAGAGGGAGTGGATCCAATGTGATGATCGCAATACTACTTTTTTCCATCGCAAAACAATCCAGCGAAGATGGAGGAATAAAATCGAGATGGTTAAAATGATATGGGAAATTGGCTGATGGATAACAATGAGATTAAAGACTATGTTGTATCATTCTTTTCTAAACTCTATACCAAGGAACATGCAACCTATAAGTCGTACCCTATCTCTAGTCCTTTTTCGGCAATTAAGGAAAGTAGAATGTAAGCCTTATGCCTAATAGTGGATGATAAGGAAATAAAAGATGTTATTTTTCGTATGCAGGCGTTGAGAGCGCCTGGAATAGATGGTCTTCATGCCCTCTTTTACCAGACACAATGGCATGTAGTGGGACAATCAGTTTGTAGACTCATTAAACACATTTTTAATGGCAACGAGATCCCTAAGGAGCTAAACAGAACTATTCTTGTTTTTATCCCTAAATCGGATAATCCTAATACCCTTACGCTTTTTCGTCATATTAGCCTCTGCTCAGTGATTTATAAGACTGATCACAAAGTTGATACCCGCGGCCAGCCGTTTAAAAGCTATTATGCCTGATTTAATTAGACCAACCCAGACCAGTTTCGTTTCGGGAAGACACATTTTTGTTTTGTGCATTGAGAGATTAAGCCATGGGATCAATGATGTTGTGAAGAGAGGACACTGGAAACCTATCAGACTAGCACTTGGAGGTACTCCTTCAACTCACTTATTTTTTGCTGATGATTTTATTTTACTTGCAGAGGCTTCCTATAAGCAGGCAATGGTTATAAATGGCATCTTGAATGTTTTTTGTATGAGCTCGGGGAAGAGAGTCAGTAAAACTAAGACACAAGTCTTTTTCTCTCAGACGTACAGCCAGTTGAGGCTAAGAAAATTGGTGCTTCCTTAGGTTTTTCTATTACTAAAAACCTTGGGAAATATTTAGGCATGCCAACTCTTCACTCAGTGTCAACAAGCAGACTTATCAGGAAATTTTAGAAAAAGTGCCGCAACGATTGTCGGGGTTGAATGCGATGCACTTGTCCTTGGCGAGAAGGATTACTCAATCGGTAATCCAAACAATTCTTATTTATTCAATGCAGATTACAAAGATACCTTCTGGTATTCGGGATAAAATTGACCAAGCTTGTAGGCATTTTATATGGAGTGAGGCAGCGGAAACGAAGAAACTTAGTTTGGTTAAATGGGATAACATATGTCAACCAAAACGTTGCGGAGGTCTTGGTTTTAAAAAGCTAAGTTTGATGAATGATGCTTTACTTATGAAATTGGGTGGGGATTAACTTCTTCACCGAATAGCTTATGGGTGAAGGTGCTCTTGTCAAAGTATGGCACTGTTCATACCTCTCTTCCTAACATTCTGCCAACAAAATATGGGTCATACATGTGGAAAGCTGTGGGAGGAATCTGGCCTGAGGTGTTGAAAGGTATTAAATAGGATATTGGTAATGGTAGAAGAGTTAGATTTTAGTGGGATAACGAGGCTACACAGGAATACCATTTACATGTTTATGCATTGCAGTCGATACCTTTAGAGCAACTGGAAGAGTGTGTTGTGAAATTTACCACTGATGAGGGTGCACGAAATTATAGCCTTTTTGAGAATTTTTTACCCCATCATTTACTCCTCAAAATTACAGCGATAAAACCTCCTAACATAAATGATCGTGTATTGGGCTTATTCCCAGACAAGAGTTTCCACAGCTAAATCTGCCTATCAGGCATTGTCGAAAATGATGTTACACAATGAAGACTCCTTTTGGCGCATTGTATGGCAGTGGAGAGGACCACAAAGAATCAGAACCTTGTTGTGGTTGGTGGGATAAAACAAACTTAAACTAAAGCTGAACATTTCAGAAGACATGTTGTTGATATGAGCTGAATGAGTTGTGGCTGTTCTCTTGAAGACACACTGCATGTAATGAGGGATTGTCCCAGTGCTAAGCATGTTTGGTTGTCATTGTTACCCTACGGGATCAGACATCGATTTTTTAGTTTGAATCTTCGAGATTAGATGCTTTATAATTTACGGAATTTGGGGAAGTATGTTGTAGTGTTGAGATGGCCTCGTCTTTTGGAGTCACAGTTTGGAGGCTTTGGTTTTGGAGTAATCAGAGTCTACATAATGGCGCTTCCAACAGCACTAGTAATATTGTAATGGATATTAAGGTTCGTACAAAGGAAATTCAGAAGGTTAATAAGAGCATGTTTGTGCCTGGTGCTATGAAGATTGAAAAATATTTTGGGTGGGTGGCCCCTAACTGGCTCTTGGTTTAAGCTCAACATAGATGTTGGAGCCCATAAAAGTTCAGTTTTGTCTAGTGCGGGGGGGCTTGACTAGAAACTATTGTGGGGAGTGGATAACTGGTTTTGGCATGAATATTGGTGTAGGTTCCATCACTGGAGCTGAGTTATGGGGTTTATATCAGGGGTTATGCTTGGCCTGGAATAGTTAAATTCGGCAGCTTCAGGTTGATGTAGACAACCTTTATGTAACTCAGTTGGTGGCTAATGACATTGTTATGCCAAATGCGTATGCCTCTCTTATCAGGGGTATCAAAGATTTATTGAAAAGAAGCTGGCAAGTGCATATCAAGCATGCTTACAGAGAAACCAATTTTGCAGCTGACTTTCTAGCAAATTTTGCTCTTTCCTTACCCGTTGCTTCATATTTTCAGTTCTCTCAACAGGCTGCTGTACGGCTCAGTCATAATTGTATTGGGGTTTCACACCCTCAGTTCCGTTTTGCCTTTGCTCTATCTAGGCACGTTTATGTACCAAAAAAAATATATATATATATATATATATATATATATATATATATATATATATTAATTAGGAGCGTTATAATTATAAATTTGTATATAAATTAATTTTTTACAGACTGATGTATCATCACATGATTGATTAAATAAAAATATAAAATAATAAAAATAAATCTTATAAGTTAAGTGATGATTTCATTCAACTACTCATGTGATGTTACATAAATTTATATAAAATAATTTATACTATAGAATTTATAATTATATCTCTTTTATAATTATTAATAATGA